>PVHP010015660.1:0-37066 GCA_004024765.1 Zapus hudsonius | reverse complement strand
CTCCTCCTCCTCCTCTTCCTCCTCCTTCTCCTTCTATTTTCTCCTCCTCCTCCTCTTCCTCCTCCTTCTCCTTCTCCTCCTCCTTCTCCTTCTCCTCCTCCTCCTCCTTCTCCTTCTTCTTCTTTCTGCTTGCAATAAATAAATAAAAATAAAATAATAAAAATGAATTCTCATATATCTATTACTAGGTTCATATGAGCATATTAAAGATAATGAAATTATTCAATATTATCTTCAGTGTCTTTAAAAACACTGCAGATTTGTACCCAAATGACTAAGAATGCACAGCTCTTAAACAATCCCATGGAGCACAAAATGATTTTAACCATTTTTTTGCTGTCCAGGACCCCTGCAGTCCAGCCAGGGCAGCCCACCAGAGGCCTTGGTTTCCTCTAACTTTCATTTCTCAAGTGCTATGCTGCTGCCAGCAAACCCATCCACAAAGAAAAGAAAAAGGAAGTGTGGCCATACATCAGATATAACTCGGAAATAGCTATCCTGCAACAATTTTATAAGCCAACTCTCCCTGCCCATTTGAAATTAGTTACTTACTCAAGATAGGATATTATATATCTTTTTAAAGATGATCGTTTAGCTTTTTTAAGGCAGGATCACACTCTCACTGTTGCTGACTTGGAACTCACTCTGCAGCCCCACGCTGACCCTGAGCTCACAGCAGTCCTCATACCTTAGCTTCCCGAGTGCTGGGATGAAAGACCTGTGCCACTATCCTCTGCTAAAGATGATGCTTATAAAAATCTCCCCTGTCACAAGGACTGATCCAGACGACCCATGGAGGAGATTATCCAGCGGAGTGGGGAGGGGAATCGGGGATAACAACTCATTGTTTGCCCACTAAATGTTGTAACTCATTATGGACAATAAAAATAAAAATCTTGAGTGATAAAGGTAGGACACCACGGTATATAGTTACAAAGCTTGTGCTTCCTTAAATAATGATTGAAGGGCTCACTGTAATTTTTTACAACAAAAAGAACAATCCATAGTATACAGCTTTGTGCATTTTCACAGCATGAACACACTAGTGTAACCATACCTTCCCCTAATAAGCTCTTAATCCCCCCAATGTCTCCTGTTCACAAATATCCCAGACATTTCTCTTTCCTTTCTTCACAAACCTACTATTTTCATCATATTAGTTTGGTTTAACTTATTTCAAACTTTTATTAATAGAAGTATACATTACTCGTTGCTTTTCTCATTGCTAAGATCACATGCCTGACTAGATTCAACAAAAGAGGATTTGTTTTTGTTCACAGTTTGTGGGGACCATTATAGTGGGAACACAGGGTGGTGGGAGCAGCTGGAGGCTGTGTTGTCAGGTGCATGAGGCCTGCTCATATATAGATGGTTAGGAGGCAGAAAAAAGATAGGAATTGTGGCCAGGCTATAAACCTCAAGACCCACTCCCACAGTGACGCATTTCCTCTAGTTAGGCCAAACCTCCAGAGGGTTTCACCACCTTCCAGAGAAGCTCCCCAAGCCCGACACCAAGGAGACTATGTGGTACTTTTCATACCTAATCATAATATTTGCAATACATAGTATGTCTGACTTATGCAACACTATCATAGAGAGTGTTTCATACTATTGAAAGAAGCTTATTTTGATCATAACATATAATATTACACTTTAAAAAGAATAGTGTTTTTCTCATTTCTGGTTTTAGTAATTGGCAGTCATGAATAATTTTGCTGTCAACATTGTTGCACATATGTTTTAGTGCATATTAGTACAAATATCTTTGGGACAACATATTGCAGATGGAATGCATGTGATCAAGTATGCTGTGCTCAGCTGTAGTTCATACTGCTAGTTTTCTAAAACGTACAAATTAAAGCCTCCCATGACCAGGTTATTAGACTTCCAGCAGCTCCCCAGAACTTCTCCTTGCCCCACATCTCCTTGTGTATAAATGAGCTATTCTGCTTTTCTTTTTCTTTTTCTTTTTTTTTGTCATTACAGTCATACCATAGTGTG
Source organism: Zapus hudsonius (assembly GCA_004024765.1). Lineage (NCBI taxonomy): Eukaryota > Metazoa > Chordata > Mammalia > Rodentia > Dipodidae > Zapus > Zapus hudsonius. Next base: position 35,065 of record PVHP010015660.1, on the reverse strand, counting down.
GGTTGCATTTAAAAAAAAATCCTGATTTTCCTGCATTTGCTAAATGAATGAGGAAGACAAGAATATTTTAGTATATTTTTGTCTTTAGAGTATTTGAATTTTTTTCTTCGGAGCAATATCTATTCAAATATTTTCCCCTGTGTCTTCCTTTGAAATGTTCCTGTCATTTGTTCATTAATTTATGTTCATGTTTTATAGAGCAGTGTCTCTCAAGTGGGTATGATTTTACCCCAGGGGACACACAGCAATGTGCGAGAACATTTTCTGTTTGTTCCAAAAGGAGGATTGCTATGAACGACCAATGAGCAGATACCAGGAGCATTGCTAATTATCCCACAGCAAGCAGGACAACCCACTTGATCCAAGGACTTGATATTGTCAACAATGTCAAGGTTGAGGAACTATGACATCAGTGTGCACAAAATAAGATACAGCATTGCTACACTATGTTCCATAAAGGGTACAACATCTTCCACTTTGGGAACTTACTTTTCAAAATTACTAGTTTGCTTAAGAAATAGAAGGTTTTCAATGCAAAGGAATGTCTTTATTTAAAATCTATACTGTGTATTACTGAAAGAATATTTGCCTATCGTGAGATCTTGGAAAGAGCTCCTTTTTAAAGTCTTAAGTAATGCATAGTCTAAATATTTGAATTTGAGTTAAGTGTAAGATATAGGCTACATCTCAAAGATTAGTGGAACACGAAAGTATAACATATACCACTATTTTCATATTGACTATGCTGGAATGATATGAATAACATGACATAATATGAAATATATGATAAATCAATTTCATATTGCCTCACATTCTATTTGTATTTGACAGGACCTCTGCAGAGTTGCATTGCATTTCACCTTTAGATGCACAACTCTCCTGTGACTGATGTTTTGTTTGATGTGAAACAGGAATCCAACTGATCTACCATTAAGATTCCCATTGGACCCTTACATATAAAGGTACATTCATTTCCATAGAGTTTCTTTGCCACATGGACCCCTATTCAAGTGATCTCACTTAAGATGGTTTTTATTCTCTTCATTCTGTTCCAGTATCCTATTATTGTATTTTCTCTCTTAATTATCTTAATCTTGGTAATATCCTCTCAATTTTTTCTGTCAATTTGTATTTATGTATTCTTATTGAAAAATCAAATTGTCAAAAAATGTCTTTAAAAATCCTGATTTCCTGCATTAGAAATTAATTTTCTGTGTAGTTATGTGAGGAAAAGTAATACATTAACCATAATGAGCCTTCCACAACATATATGATAATCTATTTAGTTTCTGGTTACTGTGAAAAAAATGCCTGACAAAGCAACTTAAGGAAGGATGGAATGCATCAACAGTCAGGAGTTCAGAAAGAGAGAGAGAGACTATTTCTCAGCTTACTTTCTCCTTTTTATGGAGTCTGGGACACAATCCCATGAGGTGGTGAAGCCCACAGTTAGAAAGGGCTTTCTCATCTCAATAAATATTTCAGGAAGCTTACTCAGAGACATGGTCTGTGAGATAGTTTTTCATGGTGCTTCTCAATAACATGAAATTGACCATCAAGATTAACTTTAAACATATTTATATACTCCCACATTTATTTGTTTCATTAATTTCTTTATTCTAATTGTTGTTGCTATATCAGCAGTAATTGTCATTGTTTATCAAGTAATCTTGCTAAAGTAACTCATTATAAAGTTTATTGTTCATAAATTCTTTGTGACCTTTCAAGGGGGTAATATTCTTGCTGAGAAAAATATTATTTTTCTGGTTGTAAAACCTGTCTGTCTTTTTCTATACGTAGTTCTCTTATGTAATTTTTTAACTTCTTCATGGCAGAAAATGGAATATAATACTGAGCAGGAATAATAGCTATCTTTCCTGAATTTCAACCTCAAAATATATATTTTCAATATTTCCCAATTATCACAAATATAGTTTGATGAGTAATTTTTATTGTTCATTTTTTGTGTTTTACCAAATATTTATTAAGGGGAAATCTTTGCTGCCCTTCATTACCTGCTGTGTGTTTTTCAGAAACAAATTTTATGAAAGCTTTATATGTATCTGATATAGTAACTATAAACTTCATGTCTTTGCTCCATTAATGTGGAAAAAAATGATTTGCTTTGGTATGTCTGGACTTTTGTGGATTATTGATATAAATTCTTTTTTTAATTAATTAATTTTTTATTGTCCATAATTAGACACATTGAAAGAGCAAATAATGAGTTGGTATACCCATTTCCCCAATTTGCTTCTTCCCTGTCCCCAATCAGCAGGATATCCTCCTCCATGGGCAGTCTGGATCAGTCCATAGGGTAGGAGGTCATGGATAGCCTAGGAGACAACCGGGTTCTACCCCCCTTTGTATGTTGTTACTGAGGAGAATCAATGCCTCTGGATATTTTCCTCCACCATGGCTCTTACAATCTTTCCACCTCCTCTACCGCTCAGTTCCCTGAGTCATGCTGGGTGAGTATTAATGCTGCTTTATTGTTGAGGTCTTAGGGGGTCTCTGTACTTCTGCTTTAGGTTGTGTTAAAGATCACTGGTGTCTGTCTTGCTGGTTTATCTTGGGTTGACTGATTGGCTGTGGACATAGGTCTCTTGCTTATCCCTCCATTCTTCGTGGGTTTCCATATGGATCCTCCACGGTAGGTCTGGGGTGGCTTATCTCTTGCCAGGATGTCAGCTATTGGTCTGCAGTTCGTTCCTTTGTATAATCTCTATTTTAAATGTATTACTTTTAAAACTTTTTAAATCCAAGATTCATTAGGGTGAAAATTAACCTGCATTTTCTCTTCATCACCCACATTTCATTTTAGCAGTAACAATGGCTTCATAAAAAATTAAGATAATTTATTTATTTGCAATTTTTTGGAAGTGTATATTTGTTAGAATTCTTTCTTCCTTGAAGAGATGAAATTATATTTTTAAAAATATTTTATTTATTCATTTTCAAGCAGAGAGATAGATAGAGAGAGAGAGAGAGAGAGAGAGAGAGAGAGAGAGAGAGAGAGAGAGAGAACTAGGGCCACCACCTTGTGGGTCTGGCTTATGTGGGTACTGGGGAATTGAACCCCGGGCTTTAGGTACTGGAGGCAAGTGCCTTAACCGCTGAGCCATCTCACCAGCCCACGAAATTATATTTTTACTGAAGCCATTTTCATCAAAGGGTTTCATTGTGGTAAGATTTTTTAAAATAATTTTTAATTATTAAAGGTTTGCACAAATATATTATCAAGTCATTGTCCAGAAACCCATATTACCTGTTTATGTTTTTATATAATCAACAGTGCCTTAGTCTCTAATATTCTTGTCAGTGTTTCTCTTTCTCTCCTTCTCTCTTCATCCCTCCTTCCCTTTTTCATGTTCTTCTAAAGGTGCTTTAGCTAACGATGTTATTGAATATCAATTTTTAATTTTGTTGATTTTCTATAGGAATTTTTGTTTTCATCAGCTGATGATCTTATCTTTATCATATTCTGCCTTTTATTTGTTTGGGAGGACAATAAAATAACTTCTCATATTTTGCCATAGATTTTTTAAACTTCCTTTTTCTTAAGCACAAAATTATTTAAATACACACATATATACATTGATTTTATATGTTGCTAATTCCTTGAAAACTTTAATTTACGTTCTACTGATTCATAATAAGATCTAAACATACTTGCAACAATTATACTCAATATTCATTGAAATTCATTTATTGCATTATTGTTTTTCAGTTGTAGAGTAAGTATTGATATTATATGTATTTAAATTATCTAGTGAAATCTCAGCACGATTACATTTTTATATCTAATTCACATATGATTATTCTGTTTCATGTTTAAGTACAAGATTTAACTTTATATCCCCTCCTCTAATTTATGTTCTATTATTATATACTATACATGTACCAATGATACATACCTTGCCATAAATTCAAATTTCTACCATAACACTTTTATTTTATTATTTAATGCATTTATTTTCATTAACACACAAATAATTATATTTCTTTTCTTTTTAAAATTATATCATTATTATTCATAATTAGATACATTGAATGAGCAAATAATGTGTTGGTATCCCCAATTCCCTGATTTCCCTCCTCCCTGTCCTCAATCAGCTGAATATCCTCCTCTGTGGGAAAATGGATCAGTCCATGGGATAGGAGGTTATGGATAGCCTAGGAGTCAACCCAGTTCCCACCCCCTTTGTATGTTGTTACTGAGGGGGGCCATGTGTCTGGCAATTCTCTTCCACCATGACTCTTACAATCTTTCAACCCCCTCTTCAGCTCAGTTCCCTGAGTCATGGTGGGTGAGTATTAAAGCTGCTATATTATTGAGGTCTTAGGTGCCTCTGTAGTTCTGCTTTAGGTAGTATTGAAAATCTTTGGTGTCTATCTCACTGGCTTGTCCTGTGTTGACTGATTGGCTGTGGACATATTTGTCTTGCTTATCCCACCACTCTCTGCAGAGTTCCCAGTAGGTCTGTGGTGGCTCATCTCTTGCCAGGATGTCAGCTTTCGGCCTGTGGCTCCTTGGTTGTGTTGGAAGAGCCACAGCTCTCTCGCTGCATTCTGAAAGATACAAACAGAATCTCCATTGGAGAGTGAGATCAGTATAGGCTAACTAAGGTACACATTTCAGAATTGGTTACGTTCTATTTTTAGTAGCCTCTGCAATTCACTTGTAAAGTGAAATTCTCTATTCAAAGGCTGGAAAGGCTGTTCAACGTGGCAAGAAAACCTTTTTAAAATATTATTTATTTATTTGAGAGTGTGAGAAAGTGAAAGAAAGGCAGAGAGAGAGAGAGAGAGAGAGAGAGAGAGAGAGAGAGAGAGAGAGAGAGAGAGAGAGAGAGAGAGAATGGGTGTGTCAGGGCTTCCAGCCACTGCAAATGAATTCTAGACACATACACCACTTTGTGCATTTGGCTTCATTTGGTCCTCGGGAATTGAACTTGAATTCTTCTTCTTTACAGGCAAATGCCTCACTCACTACAGCCCCTTATATTTCTTTATAATGCATTTCAAACAAATTTTGTTAATTATATTTTTAAGATATTTTGTAATTGAAATTTCTAATATATTTCTATTATTACATATGTTTACCATTGCAAGATCTCTAATTTTCTCTGCAAATTTTATGTCACATATGGCCTCATTTTTCTTAATTCTTAGGAACTATTATTATTTATTCTAAAGAAGATCTTCTGGCAATAAAGAAAAAAATATGATGAGATGTTTGTCTAAACATAGTTTTAGTAAGTCTGGATCAAGAAAGTAGTGAACTATTTTTTTCTTTCATTCCTTCTGAAGTGTTTTTCCACAGTTTATTGCATATTTCACTGAGGCATAGCCTGTGAGGGATTATTTTCTTCCTATCCTTTCTTTGTTTTCTCTAAGACTTGAGTGGTCAATGCCTCTCTGCCCTTCCACATATTCCACACTATTCCACAGGTATAGAATGGAGGAAGGGCAAACTAGCCCAGTATGGCATCATTTAGAACAGTGTTCTATCGGGATTTAAATATGCACTTTTCTCTTATGGAACATGAGATCCCTTAATATTATTGAGAATTTTATCAATACCTTCCTAAAGGTGTTTTCTAGTTCCTAGCCTGTTTGTCTATGGAAGGGCAAATAAATGCCTTTAAAACAAACTAATGTATGCATGTTTTTTTCCTTCTTTATGAATCTCTCTTCTCCAGAATATTTCTGCCAAAAGTCTGCTACACGGGTCTGTCCAGACATTTTCAAGTTGGCATCCTCATGCCCCCTTCACTTTAACTACTCTGCTGGCCTCTGGCCACTCAACACATGACACTTTTGTTACTTGCTCTTTGATTATTTTAAAATGGTTCTTCTTCAGCCAGTGCTGGCCTTCAACTTGCTCTGCAGCAGAGGCTGATCTTGGACTTTGATCTTACTGCCTCCACCTCCCAAGCACTGGAATACAGGCATGTGTCACCAAATTCTGTTCCCGTGTCACAATTAAATTGAAATCGTGTTTGGAAGAACAGCAGTGTCAAATAGTTGGATTAACTCAGAACATTCAGAGAATGGGGAGTATTTTTCAAACCCCCTTTTTAAAAATATTTTTGTTTATTTTCAAGTAGAGAGAGATAGAAGAAAGACTGAGAGAATAAATGGACACATCAGGGCCTCCATCTACTGCAAACACTCTCCAGATGCATGTGCCACTTTGTGCATCTGGTTTTACATTGGTACTGGGGAAATCAAACTCTGGTCATTAGCCTTTGCAGCAAACACCTTAACTGCTGAGCCATCTTTTCAGCTCCTATAAAACCCTCTTTGAACTTTATTATCAGAAGGGCATCAGGAATCCTATTGATTTGAAAAGCTAAAATTTATTTCATATGTTGTGTATGAAGGGGAAAATAATTCAGAATTTTCTATTGGTTTAAATGTTACAAGATATGACCATACTAAAACTAAACTCTACTATTGTAGTGATCTTTTGAATATAAGATAACATTAACTAAGACCAAGCGATCAACATTCATTTAGAATTGTGTATGGCTGCACTATTGAATTCAATGACCATAAAGTATGTTGCTTAAAATATATTGAGAATTCAACTATCCTCATTAATATAATATGAAATTGTCTGAACCTAGACTTTATTTTCTTCAAAATAAAAGAGGAAATAAGCAACATCCAGGTAGTGAAAATGAAAAGAAAGACTACAGCTAAGGGGTTTCCTGAGGGCCTTTATTTTCTGATTTTTTTCCGTTATACCATTTTTCAGTTTTTATTATCTATACATATACTATATTTTCTTGGTCCTGTCCTATGTCCAGCTAAATTTGGTTTCCTTCCCTAACAAGAAGACATGTTTTAGAGAGAGAAATAGAGAGATAGGGAGAAGAAAGAAGAGAGATGTAGCAGTTTGATTTTAAACTCTTTTCAATATACAGTGTATTTGCTATTTTTAAGTTCTGATTTTGTCTTCCATCAACAAAATTCCTCCCTGATTAAATCTTCACTGGAGAGCTTGTTTGGAGGGGAGCACAGCTACTTGACCCCAAAATGGTGCTGCTCTATACTTCTTCCATAGACCACACAGCTTTGGGAGGGATGTCCATGGAGCCAGACACATCAGAAGAATCAACACTGGCACTCAATGGGGAGATAGTCTCAGCAAGATTGCCCTCAGCTCCTCAATCTTATCTTTTGAACTTGAGTTACGCTGAGAGTGTCATTACCCCCTTCTCTTACTTGGCAGCATCTATACAGTGTTTGACTCACAGCAAAAACTCAGTAAATGTTTCGTAGGAAAAAAGAGGCTCACCACTGAATTTCCCAATTTCACAAAATTTCTTAGTTTTAAGACAAAAAGATTATATATATATATATATATATATATATATATATCAGATCATGCTTATGTGAACTGGTGAAGTAGACATAGAGAGAGAAGGAGAGAGAGAAATTGATTTTCTCAAAATTAACACAAGAGATCAGAGATACTGCACTTTACACTAAAGGAGAGCTTTAATCTGTCAAAATCATTTTCCATGTACAGGTGTGCTTTGGAAAGAAAAAAATGGATACATATTATTACATATTGTAGAAACTGATATTTATTTCTAAGCACAATATCTTCAAAGAGTAATTCTCCATCCTTATGGCCTCTCCATAGAGGCAGGTAGGGCAAGAGAAGAGATCTTCCTCTATTCACACACTGGCTGTTAGTGTCCTCACTCTGAGGAGGAAATGGAGGGGAATGATGCAGCTGTGCATTTTTCAAAATGGTCTTAATAGTTCATTCCCTAAAGCATTGCAGGCTTTGTTACTCTAGAAAGTAAATTCCATTTTTTTGTTATCCCTTCACAATGTGAATTGCACTTCCCCGAATGCCTACACTCAACATCCTCCAAGGTTATTAGACAGCTTAGATTTTCAATGCTTGTGGAGAAGTGTAAATGGTGGATATTCATAGCCAAATGATCTTGGGCTATCTCAGCCACGAAAATGGCTGCTTATTGCCCACCCCTGTGTTGTGACCTAACATCCTGTGGCTATTCAGTAAATAATTTGGAATATAAGAAGAGACTCCTAGCTGCAGCCAGCCCAAAACCTACTTCAACAAATGTATTTAAAGAGGGCATAGATTAATGGCTTTTTTGCTTTTCTGTAGTTGTAAAAGCTTTATGAAATTGTTAACATTTAAAAACGTTTATGTGAGGTAACTTAAATCTGTATTTCTGGGCTACGGTCACTCAAATTTGACTTCAGAATAATCTCTCAGTTCCATCTGAGAAGACCTGTGAATTTTTCCTCCAGGAAGAAGAAATATTATAAATATAAGAGGACTCCATCTGTGTGAGAAATGTGTGAACTCTTTGGCTGAGCACACATTGGAAACTGCTGCTGGAAGCATGGAATCAATTGTACTTTACACAGATTCCTAAAGTCAAAATGTCCATTTGAAATAAAGAAACTTAAGCAAGATTATGAATCATCCTTCCTTAAAATCCTTTCTTAAAAAAACACATCCTATAACTTTTATAAATACTGCTTGTGTTTTTCCTTTATCATGTTACTTATATTGCTTTAAATCCCCAGGTAAAGTTGTAATGTTTGCTTTCCTTTCTCTTTTCTCCCTCGTTTTACTTCTCATAAACTTCTGAAAATTCTCCTGTATTACCAGTTGCAGCCCAAAGGCAAACTTTCAGATTTTTCCAAAATTGGATTTTAGAAAAGACAAATATCTGAGAAGCAACATAAGACTAAAAAAAAAAAAGAAAAAGGTAAAAAGATGGTAAAATAATTGAAATACACTTGGTAATTAGTATAATTTAGTATCAGAGTACATTCTTTATGAAAGCTTATGAAATGAGGAAAACGTATGCCCACCAAGTGACTAAGATTTATAGTGGCTTTACAATGAGCTAGTTTTTGTTTGATTCCTACTTTTTGGCTTCCTTGTTTTTTTTGTTTTTTTTTCCTTCTTGTATTCCGTTCCCTTTAATCGCTCTTCATTTTCAAATGCCAAGCCTGTAGAAGTCATCCTTTCTGTGTTTTCAGAAATCATATAGAATTATAGAATTCACTTGGTATAAATGACTTGGCTTCAAAGAAACAAGCATTATGAAATGACTAATCTCTACCCCAAAGACACTGAGTGCTAAAATCCCCAGTCTCACACTCCACTCACTATGTCAACAACTTCCTAATGGGACCTCCCTTCGGATTTTCTTCCAGACAAATTGCTGATAGTTAACTCATTCACTCCATGTCCCAGCAAGTCTCCAAATCAGTTAGACTCCTGTGTGTCTCATTGTTCATGAAGCACTCAACAATCTGCTCAAAAGCTCACTTTTAATACACATATTCCCTTTATGAGCTCTCTACTTCAATCTAGAGTGCATTTTCTCTTCTGTGCCTTTTGACAACGTCATTTTGTACTGCAGATATCCTCATGATTGTCCAGTGTTAGCTGTCACTCCAATAGCAAATCACATCCTTCCACACTCAGGATCATTTATAGCCAAAAACTGTAGCTGGGTGTGGCAGCTCACATCTCTCATCTCAGTGACACTGATTAAGGCCAGGTAACGTTCTCTTCTAGGTAGTTTAGTAGGAAATGGCCCATGGAAACATGGATGTCCCCTTGCCTGCCCCAGAAGGACTAGAACCCGCGTCTCATCCAAGGTAGCTCCAAGAAACAACTTCAATATCAGTTTCTTGCTTCTTTCTGAAATATTCCCAGGTATTGCACCTTCCTGTGCCAGCCTCTTGAGCCCAGCAACCAATCAGGTCCTTCCCTTACTCACCTGAGCCTGATGATAAGGCTCATTCTACTTGGATGTCAGCTTCATACAATTAGACCTGATCCTTGTGAGGGAGCCTCTTTTTTTTTTTTTTTTTTTAACACTGATCCATCTCTCCAGCCAGAGACTCTTTCTTCCCTCAGCTCTTCCTCAGAGGCTTCTTTCTGAGAGAGTAGTGAGGGAGATTTTCTCTGTCTCTTCTGCTTTGCTTTCCTTGTAACTTGATCCCCCTAAAATAAATCTCATAATTTACCCTTCCCTTGAGTCTGCATTTTTAATTCTTTGCTCATGTGGATAAGAACTGGAGATGAGTGTTTCTGGCATGGGGGGTTCTAATCCCACAGAGCTCTCACCAACATTAATAAATTACAAGCAGGAGTATTGCTATGAGTTCTAATCCAGCCTGGGATACATAGTAAATTCCAGATCACCTTGGGCTGTGTGGGCTGTGGAATGAGACCTTGTTTTAAAAACAAAACAAGCAAAAACAAGCAAACAAAAAAATCAGGAGGGCTGGAGAGCTGACTCAGTGTTTAAGGTACTTAATTGCAAAGCCTAACAACCCAAGGTTTTATTGCCTAGTACTGGCATAAAGCCAGATGCATAAAGTTGCACATGCTTCTGGAGTTTGTGTGCAGTGGGCTAGAGACCCCAATGTGCCCATTCATTAACATTCATTCTCTTTCTCTTTCTCCCCTTGCAAAAAAAATAATTAATTAAAAAAAACAAAGCAATAGGAAAGCACCACCATGAACACAACAAAAAGGCTGTGTCAGGATGTCAGTAAATCCCTGTGGTAGGTAGCATTACTTCTACATTAGGAATGATTAAATTGGTAGTATTTGATGTCTAACATAATGATGATGTCTTAAAAAAATCAGTACAAACATAGATAAATTTGTAATGACTGCCCCAATAACACTAATGATTATCTCACAGTAAAACATTGCTAGTTTTAAACTATGATTCAGTTTCTACCATTGTCATAATGACTCACACACACTTGCAAATAGAAGCGCACATGTACACAACAATGTCAGAAGCATTTTAGGCTCCAGCTTTGACCGAGTGTCTTCTTCCCCTTTACCACTGCAGCATGTGGAGGTGAAAAACACACAGCCATGGATTGTCCTAATTCTGTTCCTGGGATCTGCCACACCATTGCTGCAGGGAAAATACAATTAACTCTCATTCTAGAGACAGAGAAAATAGGGACCTCATACCAAAGTATAATCTACTAGGTTTAAAGACAAAACATTGCTTTACCATCAGAAACTCAAAATATGGGCTCTTAGCTTTTCTTTTTTTTATAACATTTTTAATGATATATATATATATATATATATATATATATGCATAATATTATGCTCAGTATCATGTTAGCATGCTTTTCACAGCAAAGGCATTACAAAATGTTTCTTGAATTCATCAAGTTGAATAATGGTATAAGGTCTACCAGTTCTGTAGTTAAATATCACATATTATGAGACATTTCAAAATAATTTAGTTATTGATTTTTGTAATGTCACTACACAGAAGCAAGAATTTTGTTCACTCTGTTTCGCAAAACCAAAAACCATACCATACAACTAGAATAAAACACACACACACAATAAATAAATAAAATTTAAAACCTCCTTTTTTCCCAAGAAGCTTTCTTCTTAAAACTTCCTAGTGGGACTACCATTTAAATTCATTTGGTAGAAAACTGTGCCAGCATTGAGGATAGGGCTCTAGTGTATAACCTTAGAGTGCTGTATCTTAATGAGGAGACTCTGCTTTCTAAGTAGTAGGTGGTTTCCACATAAGGTCTTTTAGATAAGGAAGTTGATATCTACTCATTCTTTGAAATTTTTGTTTTCCTTTTTAAAAATCTGTCACATAACAAAACCAATTGACCTTATAATTTTTAGTGTAATAGGTCTTTCTGCTTAGAGAATTAATAAGTAAAGGATTACATTAACAATTTACAAACTAAAATACATTATGTAATTGCATTATTCACGCAGTTTTCACCACTAATTCAATTACTATTAAGAAAAACAATGTGTTTGCTTTTATAGTACCACTCTTAAAGTGACTGAGAAGACTTAATTATTAATTAGCAATGAAAAGCTAGAGTCACAAAAACATTTATATTAGACTCATGAAAGTTTTGCATTAGAGCTGTATATTTCTAGCATCTTCCTGATAAAATACTGGACTCTTCCACAGCTGAGCAGATGACTCTACTATTCCCCGGAGTGAGTTCCAATTTATTTTCTCTTTAAAATGAATCACTCTCAAATACAAATAATCCTTCCCTTGATGTTAAGCCTGCTGGGTGCTGCTCCGTTCACAATGATTTATGATCTTACATTTAAATAATTATATTGCTCTTGTTGTTCTAATATTTCATCACAGCTAACAAGAAGATACATGCAGATAAATGTATTACAGCCTCCGATCTTTTCAAGTATTTTCTTCTAGTAGAAATTACATACACTAAAATAAAAAAAAAATCACTTTAGAACTTGGGGTTTGTCTACATTACTGCATCACTTTATAATTGTACAAATGTTTCTGAAAACATATCTAAAGTTAATGTTTCCAGGGCTATTTTTTATTAAATATAAATTGCAATGTATTTTACATAATGGAGAAAACTGAATTTTGTTTCATTAGAAACAAAAAAAATGTTTAGAAGAAATCACTTTAGAAATCAAAATAGGGCTGGAAAGTTGCTCAGTGGTCAAAGGCTCTTGTTTGCAAAGCGTTCAAGTCAGGGTTTAATTTCACAACATCCATGTGGAGTCAGATGCAAAAAGTAGTTCATGCATCTGGAGTTCATCCGCAGTATCAAGAGGCGCTGGCACACTTGTTCTCTCTCTCTCTCTCTCTCTCTCTCTCTCTCTCTCTCTCTCTCTCTCTCTCTCTCTCTTTCTCTCTCTCTCTCTCTCTCTCTCTCTCTCTCTCTCTGTCTGTCTCATAAATAAACACAAAGCAAATAAATCAAAATAATAAAACCGGCATTTAAGAAGATTATGTGTATTGTAGTGTGGCTCTCAACATACTTCCAGGCATATCATGATCATCATATGGCCATTTGGGAACCAAAGCTACTTATTGTGCAGAACAATACAGTGAAGCCAGGTCCAGGGTTATGGTAATGGAGCTGTTGGCATTCCCAGGTAGAAGGGATGAGGAGAGAATCAGGAGAGCCTCACCTGGTCAGGCCCTTACTCTCTCCTGAGTATTTGAAGGTGTGAGGGGGAACTGAAAGTGGGACTCCATGGTACATGTACAGGCATGTAATCATTGCTTTGATTCAAGACTATGGATTTTACAGGAAACCACAATATTCCACGTTCATGTGGACCATGTCTACCACTGGTCTGCAGCTTGCTCAATGGTCTGTAGCTTGATCGGCTTCAGTTTTTTTCTTCCCTTTTCTCCCATGGTTGCATTCTCTTCCAGTGAATCAAGCCATAGTCAGAAGTCATGGGAAGAAAAAAAAATACTGAATCTGGTAATAGAAGTTAAGGTCACATCTCCTCTTAATAAAAAGTATTAAAATCCTTAAACACAAGCCCTTGGTCTTAAATCTCCCAGCTACATAGGAGGAAAAATGGAAGACGGGAAAATATTAAAAAATGATCTGGATCATGGAACAGTAATAATATATTGACATCTAATTAATGGGACTTTAACTGATGTGATATCCCTAGATGATATGATGGGTAATTAGACATTGAATTAAGCCTGAAGACATGGACAAATCCCTGCCTTCAGTGAAAAAAAAAATAGTGGACGCAACATTTTATTTTCCTTGAATATTTATTTAATTAAATTTTAATTTGTCATGTGTTAATCTTTAATCATACATTTTATATTTTTTAAAATGGTGTCATTTGAATACAACTTTCATAACTAACAGCATACTAAGCTGGCATAATGAGAAGGTATTATTTTCACAAGATCAGGAGGTAAGCAGAATGAATTCACTAAAAGTTGATGTCATCAAAGCATCCTCTGTGGACTGCCACTGGAGATTTCTGTTCTGGGGCTGATGTCACAGGTCACGTTACATCAAGTACAGACAGGCAGTGTTTTCAGTTTTGGAAGAACTTTACCACCAATTCCAATTCTATATCTCACTGGCCATGCCTACAACAACCACTGGCAAAAGAAATAGAAATAACCTTCATGGTTTGGACCCATTGTGACTCTTGACCTCGCTTTAAAAAGCAACTGAAGTTCTCTGAAAAAAAAAAAAAGCATGTCTTTAAATTCCTCAAAGTAATCATGGATTTGGGGCAAGGAAAAAGAAGAAATGACAGACAGAGACTAATAAAAAGTCTGACCCAGTCACATGATCGCACTTTCATAGTTTTCAAATAATGTTTCAATATTTTTTCTCTTTTACTTTCAAAATATGTTGAAATTAAAGAAATATTTTACCAAAGAATATAAAGTCACATTATTTGTTAAGCCAGCTTTCATTTTATAAAATTTAAAAAATTATTTATGTTGTGTGTGTGTGTGTGTGTGTGTGTGTGTGTGTGTGTGTGTTTGTATATATTCCCAAGTAGCACATCTGTACAGCCATGGCATCCTTATAGAGGCCAAAGAACAACTTTCTGGTTATTCCTTGCCTTCCATCATTGATTGTATGAGACAGGGTTGTTTTTTTTTTAAATTGTTTATTATTTGAGAGAGAGAGAGCGAGAGAGAGAGAGAGAGAGAGAGAGAGAGAGAGAGAGAGAGAGAGGGAGAGAGAGAATAGAGAATAGTTATCAGTGCCTCCTTCAGTGCACGGTTTGTGCATCTGGCTTTACATAGATACTGGGGAATCAAACCCAGGCCATCAGGCTTTAAAAGAAAGTGCTTTTAACAGTTGATATATCTCTCCAGTCCAAGAGAAAGGGTTTCTCATTGTTGATCACTCTGCTCATTAGCTTCCAGAAGGTTCTCCTGACTCCTCCTCTCTTGTTATTCTAGGTACATCGGGATTGCAAAAGCCCACCACAACTTCTGGCTTTTACACAGGGTCTTGGGATCCAAACTTAGGTCATCAAAACTGTGCAGTTAGAACTTTATCTATTGAGCCATATCCCTTGTCCCAGTCTTTAATGTTCTAAGAGATATTTGCACAAAATCTCCATTCCTGTCAAATTCAAATACTGAAAAATGTATGCTCTCTTTTATTATCTTTTCATTTAAATACGAAACATACCCATAAAATTTGTTGTTATTCACTTTTTAAACTTTGGATAATCAATTAATGCTAAGAAAATTTATCTATAACTTGATAGTGGCATGAGAGACTTCATTATATCAGATCCATATTATCCCAATGGTATTTCAAAGAGGGTCACATAAGGTATCTTTAATTTTCTAAGAATATAGTTTTCTTTTACCTTGTCATTTGCTATGAAATTAAGAGTGCAGTTACTTTAAATTATATTCTTATTTATAGATTTTTCTCTGGTGGAAATGTTTTTCCTTCATATTTAGTCTCCCAAAGTTTACTGCTTCATTGCCTTATAGAAAATTATCACTTTGAACTTATTTTAATCGTGTTCTTGACTTGTTTGTACTTGCATTGTTTGGATCAGAATTTTCATCTTTCTGGTCTCCTCATGAGTTTAAAAAATTCCTTGAAATGTGATCACTGTATAGGTCATTTTCAGACAAGTACTGGTGCATACTACTGTAACACACCCTAAATCTTTAGAATCAATCAACATATATGTGAGCTTAAGTGCATACTCAAATATGACCCTTGTAGCCACAAAGATGAGACAGTGGTACACTGCTGAAGTATAAAACAAATATTTACAGTGCCTGTAATAGCTCATGCTGTTAGTATGTATCTCCAAACTGAGCACAGTTTATGTGAGGAAGAGAGTTTTATCGTAAGTTTACAGATACACACAGAGTGAAAAAAAAGAGAAGGAGAGAAAGGAAAGAAAGAAAGAAAGGAAAGAAAGAAAAAGAAAGAAAGAAAGGAAAGAAAAAAGGAAGGAAGGAAGGAAGGAAGGAAGGAAGGAAGGAAGGAAGGAAGGAAGGAAGGAAGGAAGGAAGGAAGGAAGGAAGGAAGGAAGACCAACAATTCCAAAAGCAAGCAAGAACACTCAGCTGCAGGGAACTCCATGCAGAGCTTAGACTGCTCTCTGCATATGTATAGCTGGAATTCCAGGTACACCTCCAGAAACACCTAGTGCTGGACCCTAGATAGAGATACCTCCTCCCACCCGGCAGCTGGAGAAAAGTCTGTAATAAACTTCTGAAACTGTGGTGGTGGGGGATGGATATCCAAACAACCACAGTGCTTTTGTGAAAGGGGATGAATTCCATTTAGGTTCTAATTAATGTCAAGTTTTCTAAAAATATTTAATTCAGATATTTGAGTGAAAGTAAATAAAAAAATTATTATACTTTCTAAGATGTTAATGTGCTCCACTGAAACCTTAAGTAGAAAAATAAAATGGTTTAAAAATAAAAAAAAGAAACTTGCTGTCATTCCTTCAGTACAAGTAGAATTTGGTAAGGCATAATATATTTAAGGGAGAGCTTCATAAAAAAATCAGATAGGTTTATTGTGTATTTCTCTGACTTGCTTTCCATGAAATTTTTTCCCAGGATTACTTTATTTCTGAATTAACACAAAATGATCCTTTCACTGATGAATCAATAAGTATTTCTGAAGAGACTGGTTATAAGAATAAAAATAGTCACTATGATTATCATCATTGTCATCTTTGACTTAAATATATTTTAAAAAATGCAATGTTGCTAAGTTAAAAAATAATTAACCCCTACTTTCTAAGTTCTTAAAAATGTAAAATAGTTTCTTATTCACCTCTGTTTAATCGTAAGCATTATTTGTGCGAAAATAGATCAGAAACATAAAATTGGTTCGACTGTTTCAGGAGGTGCTCATTCTTTGTTTTCTAACATTCTTGGTTTTCTAATTCTCTTGGACTCACAATTGAAGCTTTGTAAAACTGTTGTTTTTGGGTGGGGAGAGTCAAAGTAGTTTATGAAGAACTATATGAGCACTAAATAGCATAACCTTTGTTTTTTATGCTTAATGTCTCACAGGACTTTAAAATTATAATGTTAGAGAGGGAGAAATATGCAAAATTGACCAATCTAAAAAATAAACACACATAATCATGATATTTGCATATTTACTTTACAGATTTCAAAGATCAAATCTTATTAGACATTATCCTGCTAAATATAGTTAGGAAAACATGAAAGGAAAATGACATGAATTCTCCTTAGGATATGTATTCTTTGTTTTGGTCTGGATTTGAAAATCATAAAAATAAATTCAGATTTTGTTAATATCTCAATATTTAAAGCCACAGAGCAAAAAGGGTAAAGGTGTGGATATTTTACATAAAAGACATTTGTTTGACTACCTCATTAAATATGGCTAACATGGTAGAAACTGAAGAAATAATTTAAAGTGGAAATTGTATTTGACAAATTGATTAGTGATTTTTTTTTTTCTTTTTAAATGATAGAGAATAGTTTTTGCCAGGAAGAGATATTCCAAACATGTTAATACTACAACTTAAGAGAATTAAACTAGAATATGTATAAATAAGCCACATCTTTATTATCCATTTATCAGTTGAGAGATATCCAAGTTTATTCCATTTCCTAGCTATTGTAAGTAGAGCTGCAATAAAATGGAAGAGCAAGTGTCTCTAGGGCAGTGACTAGAGTCATTAAGATATATGCCAAGGAGTGGTATAGCTGGATCATAGGGTAAATCTATTTTCAGGTATTTCAGGAACCTCCACACTGCTTTCCGATAGATGAGTTTACATTCCTACCAACAGTGTAGAATGGATCCTATTTTTCTGCATCTTCACCAACATTTTTAGTTATTTGTTTACTTGATGGAAGCCATTCTGACAGAAGTGAGATGGAATCTCAGAGTAGTTTTAATTTGCATTTCCCTGACTGTTAAGGAGGTAGAACATATTTTTATATTTTAATAGGCCATTTATATTTCTTCCTTTGAGAAGTCTCTATTCAGTTCTGTAGCACATTTTTTGATTGGGTTGCTTGATTTCTCATTATTTAGTTTTTTGACTTCTTTGTAAATCCTAGATATCAATCCTTTTTCAGATGTAGAGCTGGCAAAGATTTTCTCCCATTGGGTAGGTTGTCTCTTTGCTCTGCTCACAATGTCTTTTGCTGTACAAAAGCTTTTTAATTTTGTGAGGTCCCCATTGTTGATTAGTGGCTTTAATTCTTGAGCAGCTAGGGATATGTTCAGAAAGTTGTTGCCTATGCCAATATGTTGAAGTATTTCCCTTACTTTTTCCTCCAGCAGTTTCAGGGGTTCAGGTCTGATATTAAATTCCTTGATCCATTTGGATTTGATTCTTGTTCATGGAGAACTGTAAGGATCTATTTTCATCCATCTACATATAGATATCAAGTTTTCCTAGCACTGTTTGTTAAATAGGCTGTTGTTTTTTCTTCAGTGAATATTTTTGTCCTTTTTGACAAAAATCAAATGGCTATGATTCTCTGTGTTTGCATCAGGGTATTCTCTTCTATGTCATTGATCTACATGCCTGTTTTGATCCAGTACCATGGTGTTTTTGTAACTGTCTCATTTGTGTTGCCTATAATTGTTTTGGCTATTTAAGGTGGGTTTTTTTTTTTTTGTGTGTGTGTGTGATTCCAGATGAATTTTAATATTGGTTTATATTTCAGTGAAGAATGCCATTAGAATTTTCATGGGGACTGTATAAGGATGGAGATTGCTTTTGGTACGATTGACATTTTCACAATATTGATTCTTCCAATTCAAGAACATTTCCTAGTGTCTTCTGGAATTTCTCTCATGAGTGTTTTAAAGTAATCATTGTAGAGATCCTTCACTTTCCTGGTTAGATTTATTCTAAGGTACCTCATTTTTTTTTCAAGGCAATTGTGAATGAAAGGTTTTCCTTGATTGGCTCAGCTTGTTTATTTTTAGTACATAGGAAGGCTACTGATTTCTGTGTGTTGATTTTGTATCTTTTTGTATGCTGCTAAAAGTGTTTATCAGCTTCAATAGTGCGCTAATAGAGCCTTTAGGATCTCTTATGCAAAGACTCATATCATCTGCAAATAATGATAATTTAATCTCTACCTTTCTGATTTGTACTCCTTTGATTTGTGTCTCTTGCCTTTTTGCTATAGCTAAGACTTCCAGTACTATATTAAATAAAAATGGAGACAGAGGAAACCCTTGTCTTGTTCCTGATTTTAGTGGAAATGCTTTAAGTTTTTCCCTATTTAGTATGATATTGGCTATAGGTTTGTCATAAATTCCCTTTATTATGTTGAGATATATCCCTCTATTCCCACTTTGTTTAGGAATTTTACCATGTAGGGATGTTGGATTTTGTCAAATGCCTTTTCTGCATGTGTTGAGATGATCATGTGATTTTTGTCTTTCAGTCCCTTTATGTAAATTTTTTTTAGATTTATCAAGCTGCATGCATTGAACTATCTCTGCATCCCTACAATAAATCTGACCTGATCAGGGTGATTGATATTTTTGGTGAAAACTTGTATTCCGTTTGCCAGTATTTTGTTGAGAAATTTTGCATCTATGTTCATGAGCAAGATTGGTTGGTAATTTTCTTTTTTTTTTGTTGTTTTTGTCTGATTTTTGGTATCAGGGTTATGCTGGTTTTATAAAAGGAGTTTGACAGTATTCCTTACTTTTCTATTTTGCAGGAAAGTTTGAGAAGCATTGGTGTTAGTTCTTCTGTGAATGTCTGCTAGAATTCAGCAGTAAATCTTTCTGGACCTGGAATTTCTTTAGTAGGGAAGATGACTGCTTGAGTCTCCATGCTTGTTATAGGTCCATTTAAATGGTTTATCTCATCATCAGATTCTCTAGCAGATGAGGCCGTTTTCTTCTTCCATGTATAATATTCTGTATGGTCAGCTTTGTTGATATAATTTGCTTTAAATTGTGTTTGTCTTGAAATATCTTTATTTCTCCAACAATTTTGAAATACAACTTCCATTTGATGTACTTATTCCATTCCTGGACATATACTCAGAGGATCCATATCTTACTGCAGAGGTAGTTGAACATACAGGTTTAAGCCTGCTCTATTCACAATAGCTAGGAAATGGAATTAGTCTAGATGCCCATCAACAGATGAAGAATTTAAATGTGGTACATATGCATCATGGAATGTCTTTACAACAGCAAGGAAAAACAAAACTTGCAGCAAAGTGATGGATCTGAAAAGAGTTATATTAAGTAAGGCAACCCAGAAATACAAGTGCTCTCTCTTGTGCATAGCCTAAGGTTTTAATTTGTTAAGTAAGCATTTGGAGGGATCAAATTTAAATAAAACCTCAAGAACTGGAAAGGTGACAAAAGAGGATGAAAAGAAATGACCAGGAAGGAGTAGAGGTAGGGTAAAGGACACATGTGACACATAAAAAAGGAGGGATTGTGGAATGGAGAGGTGGGGTGAGATAGTTCAACTAAACCCAACAAATTGAGTTTGAAAATGCCATAGTCATATCTAAAATTCTGTATGTAAAATAAAAAGTAAAATCACAAAAGTATGTTGGAGAAATGAATAAGTTTTGAATGTTATAAACTATAAATAATTTTAAAATGTTTATATTTTACCTAATATTCTAAGCTAATAATAAATCTATAGATATACCACAAGGTTGCAAGAAAGAGTTGGTTGTCACTCAGAGGAGAAAGGTCATTCTTCTGGCATTAAATCATTCATGACTATGTAATCTGCCCAAAATTAGAACAGCTATATTAAGAGAGAGAGAGAGAGAGAGAGAGAGAGAGAGAGAGAGAGAGAGAGAGAGAGAGAGAGAGAGAAAGAGAGAGAGGAGAGAGGAGTCTTATTTATCTAGGAGGATGGCACAATGAATAGAGGTGCATGCTTGCAAAGCTTGCTAACATGGGTTCAATTCCACAGTACCAACATAAGCCATATGCACAAAGTCTCACATGCATCTGGAGTTTCTTTGTCATGGCAAGAGGTCCTGGTGCCACCCATACAATTTCTCTTTCTGTCTCTGAATCTCTGTACCTCTGTTTCTCTCTCTCTCTGTCTCTCTCTCTCTCTGTCTCTCTCTCTCCCAACAATAAAATAATGCACCAAGTCAGTCTTCTCTATTTTATAACCCATTTTGTCTATACCTCAGCATTTCTTTTCACATAACTAGTTTTCCAACCACAAAGTGGTTAATCTCAACATTGTCCAGGTATGTTTATGTTATACTATTTCTTATGATGTAATCATCTGTATTCTTACATGAACAATAAATTCTTGAGCTTTACTCTGAAATCATGAATGAAAATCTGATATTCTACATCTGCACATTAGCTTATTCCTCATCTTTCTTGATTTCCAGAGCTTAACTCTGCCTCATGTGGTTTGGTTTCCTAATCCTGACAAATGCATTTTTTTTGATGGGAGGAATGGGTTTATTTTGGATTACGGACTTGAGGGGAGGAAGCTCCACCATAGCAGGGAAAATGACAGCATAAGCAGAGGGTGGACATCATCTCAGCCTCAGCACTGAAAATAGTGGCAAAATACGTCAGTCAATCAAAAAGTAACTTTAAAACTAGCTTCTACTCTTTGACTAATTTTAAGGAATTTGACATGCTCACCAGGAATCTGTTTCCTTTGTGTTATAGGTTTCCAATTATTTTTGGCTGTCAAACCTGAAAGGCATAATTCAAGTAGAGGTTATGGTCAATCAAAGGTGATGCCGTGCACAGGATTCCACACAGCTGCTTAGTTTCAGAACCTATCTTGTAGTTTAAACCCAAGGATGTTCTCCATGTTCACAGTATCTGCCTGCTGTCAGTGATATGCTTCCTCTTTACTTCCACAATTAAAACATAATTTTGGCTGCCAATGTCTATTATCAGTAGAAATGGATCGCAAATCCAAGTCTAGAACAAATGAGAAGTTTTAAAGAGTGGAGAGGATTCTCAAGGTAAATACAGTTTAGAAAGCACTGATATGGTACATGTCCTGAATGAACTTGGGTAAAACTCATCTTTCTTATTTTATCTCCTATTTCAAGTCCTCATTCATGCATCAAGATAAATCAAATGAGAGAATCACTAGGACTCAGTCATGTAACTTTGTTTAGCCAAGCTCCTTTGAAATCTTTTCATTGTTTTTACATTCTTATTGATTTACCATCAACTAATTATTAAAGAACATCATATGTGTAAGACATTATTCTAGGTTCTGATCATTTCAGAGTGATAAGAAAGGTAATGACTATACTCCCAGCAATTGCAATATATAGGAGAGAGGCAAATATGAACATTAATCACTAAAATATGAAGTATTTAAATGAAAGTGCTTACAATCATGACAAAGAAGTATAGAAAGATAGAAAGGCAGTGATATTAGCTTAGGCTTGCAAACTTTAAGATTACTGTCAGAAATTTAGATTGGATTATTTTCTTTCCAAATCCATTTACATTTTATGGTCTCAATTCTTATGCCAACTCAAACACATCCAACTGTAACCTTCAGCCTTTATTTTATTTCCACTGATGGTCTGTTTCCAAACAACTAACAGTCTGTGCATAACAATCTGAGAGTTGACACAAAATTCAGTTCCTAGTGTCACATCTGTTGAGGACTTCCTGACCTTGATATTCTGAGCCTCTTTTGCAGACCATAACTGGGAAACTGAGTTTCATCTTTTTTTTTTGTCAAATTCACAAAGATTCATTATCCAAGTATCTCATTTTCTTTATACTATTTTTCTTTATAATTTCATGTGTAGCAATGACTCAACAATTATTCAAGTTCTATAAAAACATTTACCTTAAGTAAAATCCTTAGTAAACAATTTAAACTTTATAGAATTTTTTTTAGTAATTATACTGAATTAGTTACATTTCACAGTCAAGTCGAACTTCCCAAAATTGTGATTTCCAGGCAAAGATTTATTCCAAAAAAAGTTATTATATCAGAAACTCAGTGACAAATTGCTAGTCTGGAGAAATGCATACATATAGTGAATCATTTCAGTTATGTTGCAAAACAGACTTTAAGCAATGCAGACTACTGAAGTTAAGGCGACATTTTGAAGTTGTTCATGGTTACTCTTAATATTATTATTTTGAGACAAAGTCTCACTCTGTAGCCCAGGCTAGCCTAGAATCATTATGTAGCCCATGCTAGCTGCAAACTCAATGTGATCCTACTGCCTGATTCTCCTGAATGTTGCAAGTCTGGGCATGGATTAATGAAGCAAGGTTACATTTAGTCACCTGGCATTATTTTTTGCAATTACATTTCCTGTAAAACTCATTATCATGGTATCACTAATGAGATATCAAATACTCCTAGAAACAGACATGAAGACATATTTAGACATGGAACACAGTCAATATGATATTTCTGAGGGAAAATGAGGGGGGATAATGAAGTAAGGCATGCGCTCAGACTACTAGACTATGATGAAGTTCTTGTCTTTCCACTTTTTTATTTTTAAGTTCCACAGAAGTTCTCAGGCTGTAACCCAGGCTAGTCTGGAACTCACTATGTAGTCTAGGCTAGCCTTGAATTGGAGGGGACGCCTCCTGCTTCAGATAAGTAGAATGAGCCCCCATACTTGGCTTGGGACGAAGTTCTTGTTCCACATGAATGAAAGAGAAGAAAAGGAAGAAAGATTGAGAGAAGCACGTCATACAGTACAATTATAACACAGCATGCAAGACTGCTGGGGAAACATTTGAGTCCCAGTTTATCAGAGCATTTCCATATCTACAAAGACTAAGTCTCCCTTAGCATCCCCTTCTTGCTTTACCTGGAAAGGAAGAGACAACAAAAACATGAACTTAATTCTAGAGCTCAGACTGTTGGGTGTCCAGGATGATGCAGTCCAAGGTTCCTGCCACTTCTAGTGTGCTCAACAGTACCTTAACAGTACAGAGTAAGGGCCCAGAGTCATATGTGTGCAGTGTGGAAGATTCTCTGGGCTATCCCACAGTGCTTTTACACTTCTACTGAGTAAATATAAATATTTTCAGCAATCACAGACATAAAACAGAAAAGTGTCTGGAGGCATAAATCCTCAAGACTGAAGATTGATTCCCATTGGCAGTTAGTGTGAGTAGTACAACCACCCACTTCAGTGGGGTGTCTATAAAGTGGGTGGTAGAAAACAGGTGCATGTTAACCATAGCCTTTACACATGGTTGCAGATGGATTTCACTACCCTCCTCATTCAATCCTACTATTTCCTATATGGAATAAAGCTGCCATTTCAAAATGACACATGAGAAAGAGGACTTGGGCTATGGAAGAAGGAATCGTGTCCCTTGACTAGCTCGTGCTTCAGAAGAGGGCAGACATTGGATGGCACTCGCCTTTCTGTCCCTTCATGTTTACTTCTTTGAACCAGTAGTAAAGTGCTCCACCTCACGTTTTAATCTCATGGTCCTTTTGAAATGACTTCATACCAAGACATTTAGGAAGCAGGTTGTTTGCTCAGGAAGTTTCTTAAACAATATTTGTTATTTGATCCCAGGCCTTGATTCTTCATAAACTCTCTGAAAAATAGCTATAAAACTGTAACTGTTCTTGGTTCTGATGGTCTCAGGATACTGGTAACAAAAAGATAGCCTACAAAAAGGAAAACATTTTAACCTTATAATTTCATTGCACTTAACTGATGGAGCATATTATTTTCATATTTATCTTGTTAGTTGAGAACTGGTACATACATACACCAACATTCATACTAGTAAACACACACACACACACAAAAAAAAAAACACACGCACACACCCTAAACACTTAAATCTACTCTCTCTGATTATAAGATTCAAAGAATGTTAGTTTGGTTCTTTAGTGTCAAGAATTCCTATGAGAAATATATTAAGTACATTTATGACACTAGATATAAATTATAAAATTCATATTTTAAAGATGAATTGTTTTAGTAGATTATTCAGTTATTCACATGCTAAGTAGAAGGTAGGTGTCACAAAGTAAAATAAGAGGAAAAGATGCGACATCATTTCTCTTTTCTAATTGTTCTCTAAAGTAGAGGAATTAAGAAGTTAGGCTGGAGATATGGCTCAGCGGTTAAGGCACTTGTCTCCAGTGCCTGAGGCCCCCGGTTCAATTACCTAGTACCCACACAGGCCAGATCCACAAGGTGGTGGCCTTGGTGTGCTCTCTCTCTCTCTCCTCTCTCTCTCTCTCTCTCTCTCTCTCTCTCTCTCTCTCTCTCTCTCTCTCTCTCTCTCTCTCTCTCTCTCTCTCTCTCTCCCCTGTATCTGTTTGCTTGAAAATGAATAAAGAAAATATTTTTTTTAAAAAGAAGTGGAATGTTGTTCATTGCACAGAAAGATTGAGCAGAAAGTGTGGTGAATGAGCAAAAGACCTGCTCACTACCAGATATGTTATAAAGAAATAATGGGATGTACATTGCTCAATCTCTGTTAAATAATATAGCCAGTTTTATTTTTAATTTGAATATATACCTGTATGAATTTATCATGCACATGCTATAGAACGTATATGTACATTGTTCAATGACTATATTTAGCTAATTTAGAAGTGCATTACTTCATACAGTTATCATTTTTGTTAACAAGAGTCACCATGATATAAAAAAAATCTCTAAATTTTATTTTCCTTTTAGCTAACTAAAATTTGTATTTTTTTAAACATCTCCTCAAAACTTCGCCAATGTTTTGACGGAATGTGAATTGAATAATGGTTTATTGCTGGATCCCAATGGCATACCCTGTGAAATTCAAGGCCCCACAATTCAGCTCATACAGAAAGTGTTTCTTTACATACTGAGTCGCAAGAAATCTTGAAAACGTTTTTTCCCTCATTGAGATAGCCCTATATCATTAATTAAAGAATCCCATTTTTACATGAACTTCATTTTTCCTGTAAGTAGTAGTTGCTCATCTCTAACACTCAGCTGTGCAGACATGAAGACAGGCAATATTTACAGTCTATTGAATTCAAAAGGCATTCGCATCAGAACACATGCTGGAGATAAGAGCCTCTGTGAGAAGCATCTGGAGAAGAGGTACTTCTAATTCCAACTTTCCTTCCGAAGAAGCTAGTGTTAGTAGCTCCACGGTAAACAGATTCAAAGTTGTAATATTCTGCTAACTTTTTCTATGCAGTCAGAGTAGGTTATTTTAGCATGTTAAATAAATATGCATGTTCGTAAACTAATTCATCATTTCTTATTAATACTCATACTTTTTAAATCAAAATTTAATATTCATCCAGTTCTATGGTGAGGTTAAGAAAAATGATATATCTCCTTTATGTTTTCTTTTTTAAAGACAACTGTGTGAATACAGTTCAAAAGCAGATTCTTTTCTGGGCACAGCATTCAAAAATTATATGCATGCCACATTCTGGAGAATCAGCAACTATGTGAAATGAATATTCAAAGAAGGCACAAATCTCTCTACGCCACTTTTGTAAGGCTAGTTGAGTGCTTTGTTAAAGCAGGCAGTGTTCCCAATGCTTGAGTATAAATTGAAGCCATCTAAGAAATCTTACACAGACGAGGCCCACTCACTTCAGGGAAATCTAGGCAAAATAAGATTCAAGGCAGTCAAACATTAAAATAGCTACCTTTCAAAGACATCTTTCTTGTAACAGAGTGGTTGTTTTAAACAGAAATATTTCTAGACATTCTGAGCTAGAGAAAAGCATATCTTACGAACACAGTCTATTGAGGCTTAGGAAGATTTTTCTTTTGATTTTTTATTTCACATTACAAAGAAAATTCTAGGAAAAAAAAAGTAAAATAAAGCTAGTCTAAATTGAATAGATCTTAGAAATCATATATTTGATGCAGTCTTGAAGTAAATGTTTTAAGTTAGAACACAACCATTTATTTCTTTGCCAATATACTTTAAAAATAATGAAGACTGAGGATTCATGTCTTTTTTGATGCGAATATGAATTACTGTAAAAGAACTTACATAATATAGTTAAATGAATAAAAGATTTAGATAATTTTATTCACAAATGAATATTAATGACCTCAGTAAAATGAACTGCTAAATTATCTTGAGCATGCCAGCATGCCAGATCAAGAGGTAATGAAACTAAAAAAATCCCAAGTATCATATATATATGATGTATGTGTGTGTGTGTGTGTGTGTGTGTGTGTGTGTTTGTGAGTGTATCCTACATTGCCCTACCTCATTCCTCTTAGCCTCACTTTCTACTCCTTCTCATCTTTTACAAGTGGGATATGCTTCAGAAGTGAATGACAACCCCTGCTAGGCAAACTTTAATGGCCATTGGTTCATCACAGTGGTGTGTGGTCTCTCAAGACTTTCCTCTGTCTATTGAAGAATGTCTTACACAGGTACCACAGTTGATATGAATTCATGAGTGCAATGGCTTTGTCATGTCTGGATGCCAATTACTTAGCATTCCTCCCCATCCTGTTACTATCTTTTTGTCCAGTCTTCCATTATGTTCTCTGAGCCCTGGAGGGAATGATATGTATTTCTCATTTAGGCTTGAGTTCTTATCAGTTTCTTATTTATTTATTTATTTTTTTATTTCCTTTTCTTTTTTTTAAATTTAATATTTATTGTCCATAATGAGTTACATTATTTAGTGGGCAAACCATGCGTTGTTATCCCGACTTCCCCAATTCCCCCCCTCCCCATCCCTGATCAGTTGTATATCCTCCTTCGTGGGCTGTCTGTATTAGTCCTTGTGGCAAGGGATCCTGGATATCTTAGTACACATCCCGGTCTTCCTGGCCCAAGTGAGTTGTTACTGATGGGTGCTATGCCTCTGGACCATCTCCCCCACCACGGCTCTCACAATCTTTCCGCCCCCTCTTCCACTCAGTTCCCTGAGTCGTGGTGGGTGAGTAATAAGGCTGCTTTAATGTTGCGAGCTTAGAGGTCCTTGTGTCAAAAATCCTTGGTTTCTGTCTCATTGGCCTATCCTGTGTTGATTGAATGGCTGTGGTTATAGGTCCCTTGTTCATCTGTCATTGTCTGCTGGGTTCCCAATGGATCCTCCCCGATATGACTGTGGTGGCTCCTCTCTTGCCAGGATCTGGATCATCGGCCTATGGTGGGTTGGTAGGGTTAGATGGGCCACAGCTCTCTCGTTGTATCCTGAAAAACACAAACACATTTGGCTTATCCTGAGTTGGTTGAATGGCTGTGGGTATGGGTCCCTTGTTCATCCCGTCCTTCTCTGCAGGGTTCCATATGGATCCTCCACAATATGACTGTGGTGGTGGCTCATCTCTTGCCATGGTCTCATTTTTTGGCCTGCTGTCGGGTGGTAGGGTTATATGGGCCACAGCTCATTTTTAACAGTTGACCAGTTTTAATTTTCTGTATTGACCAGTTCAAACTTCCTCTTGTATCTTTATATCCAGAGATCAGTTCTGCTCTTAGCCCTTATTAGATAAGTTCATCAAAACCATTTTTAGGCTGGATGTTGTGGCACACACCTTTGATCCCAACACTGAGGAGTCCAAAGTAGATGCATTGTTGTGAGTTCAAGGCCATCCTGAGACTATAAAGTGAATTCCAGGTCAGCCTGGGGTAGAGTGAGATCCAACCTTGAAAACAAACAATAATTAAAAATAATTCTGCATTCTTAATTCATTTATTTTCTTTTTAAAAAAGTTACTCAGTAAGATTTATACTTAGAATGGGAGATTGCTAGAATAAATGTGTATCATGAAAATGAAGTGGTAGATTCATTTCCCCAACAACCTCTATTAAGTACTAAACCAAATACAAATCTTCTGTTTGTGTATGCTACCAAAAAAGAAACAAGATACACCACAAAGTAACTCTATAAGTCTTGCACACTATGATTTTATATCCTGATTAATGGATGGCACAGAAAGCCAAAAGCATCTGCTTGACTTTGTATCTGTCAATCATATGTGAGCATATTAAGGCTTTCATCACTAGGTTTTGAGATTTGACTTTCCGAAGCTAGAAAGCATTAGGTTGTTATTTTTGGAAAATCTGAGTCTTCAATCTTGGTAAGCTGTCACCAGATTTATTCCTACCAAAAGTTTCATAACACCATTTCAGATTCAATCCTTCACTCCTCTATAGGATTTTTTTACTGTTCTACCCTTCCTATTTTTTTAAAAGAATGGACTCTAAAATTAATTAACAAGCTTTTTATAACTTTTATGGTTTCAAATTGAATTTTCCCCTCAATAACAGTAATATAATTCTCTCTAAGATTTCTTTTTTAAAAAGGTTTTCTGCAAGAGATACTAATTCTGAGCACTAAGATATGTACACCCTAGAACGTAAGCTCCTCAGGTCAGCACGGTTGCCCATATCTACATTGCTGAACACTTTTTTTGAAGCATAATGAGTAACATGCATAGTGTGAAAAATTTTTCTGCTGAAACAATGAAAATGGCATGAAGGGTAAGGGTAAAATTTGTGTTGTTGGGGAAAGTGGAGGCTGGTAGGAGGTAGCAGAACTCTTCAATGGTAATCCCAGGGGAAGAAACATCACTTACATAAAACAACGTTCAACTAAAGAAGAAGCTTCAATTCCATCAACCTTTCATAGGTATTTTTTCCCAAAGAAGTCTTGGTATTCTACTGTTTTTTTTTCTTCCCCCCCTTTTCTCCTGATTAAAGATTCTTTTCTGCTTTCACAATCCTGAAGCAGAAATTTAACATCAGAATTTAGTTGGCCATAATAAAACTGTCTTTACATTATTGCTTAGAACAAGGTATTTTATAGGTAGTATGTACCTTCCTTTGTGGTATATTTGGTCTCAGATCATGAAAAAAATAATGTTTTATATACCTTATAGACCAATTCTTTTTGTTTATGAATGGGAGCCATTATTTTATGTTTTTCTCACAAAATTACAACAGCTAAATTTCAAATAACCATTTTTCTATCCAATTTAGAGGTGTTCTTCATTGAGACAGATATTACTAATTGGTAGATTGACTTTTAACATGGATTTAAAAAAATAATGTGTAAGCAATCATTTTTCTTGGGTCATTATCAAGGTTGAATTCTACTGAAGTTTACTGTAAATAACTATCATCTTCACAGAGAAAGGGATGTTTTTATATATTCATAATTACATGATAATGAAATCCATCACTATGACAGAAAAAAATATGATCCCTTCAACAGAATCAGTGAAGCATTCTATCACACTCAATATATATGCATGGAAAAATATAGAATTACAGGATGTTAATATTATAGATCATCTTTATGGTCTCAAAACAAACACTAATTGATAATGAATTTGTAAATAGTTGACAAAATAGATAGGACATAGGTATGTCCACAATTAGCATGTGTAATAAGCTTTGGCAGATATACCCAATATAACAAGAGTAATAAGAGTGGATTACGTTCATTATAGCTTGTATGTACAGTTGAGTAGTATTCAACAATGAAAATGAATGAGTTAGAGCTATATTTGCCAACATCAACAAACCTTACAAACAAACATAAAACAGAAGAAGCTAATCCCAAAGAAAGCAGTTTTCATTTATAAATGTTCCCAAACAAATCACACTAGTCTATGCCATTAGAAGCCAGAAAAGTACTTATCCTTGAAGAACAACTGTTCCTTAGTAAAACAGAAGTTCTCACAAACTTTGATAAGATTCTTTCTTTGTGTGGGTATTGTTTACAGAATCATGCTCACTTTTTCAAGTCTGGTTGATTTATAATTTACTTACTGTTCTGTCTTTTTTGTTATAATTCCATTAATATAATTTACATTAGAATCTCTGAATCTCTATTCTATAAAATGCTATGTTATATGTTACCACAGTAATGTTTTAATATATAATATATTAATAACACATATGTTGCCATTAGCTTCATGTTGCCTGGTCAAACACCTGATCAGAAGCAGTTTATTGGGAGAAAGAGTTTATTTGGGGTTTTTGGAGTCAAGTGGTAGCTTCATCATGGTAGAATAAGGTGGTTTCCTTTAACACACATCCACAGTAGAGACTAAAAAAATGAAACCCTCAAACATGAATAGTTAGATAGTCAGAACCAACAGCTAGAGTTCAAGCTGGCTCTCTACACACCAAGAAGATAGACTAAAAATTGAACCCTATGAGGTTTCCAACTATAGAACATTGAGTAGTAAGCTTAATTTATCAAAAATACTTCAGGCAACAGGGTACATACTTTTGCATTCAAACCATCACATTCCACCCTTGGTCCCCATACACTCCTAACCATCTCACAATGCAAGTTGCATTCAGTCCAACTTCAAAAGTGCCCAGAGCTTTTACAAGCTTTAACACTGTTCAGAATTCCAAAGTCTTATCTGAGATTCAAGACTGTCTCTTAACTGTGAGCCCTACAAAATCAAAACACAGTTACATACTTCCAACACATAATGCCACAGAGTAAATATTCCCATTGCAAAAGGAGTAAACTGGATAACCAGCTGATAAACACTAAACTTCTGAAGTTCCAACTCCAACATCTAAAGCTAGAGACAAAGTCTCTGGGTTTCCAATTCTGATCTGAGTTCATATTGTTATTTTCTCAATTATTAAATTTTTCCTGCATTCATTTTTTAAAAAAATTTCTTTGGATACAGGTTTACTTCCTTTTTGCTATTACAAAAAAAAATCACGACTCAACAAATATTTCCTTACTGATCAGTCACCTTCTATAGTTTACATAAATATCTAATGTCATCTTTACCTCAAATTTCCATGTGTAAAACATGCCTGAGCATATTCATCAAGTAAGTAGTAGCATAAATGATTCATAGCATGCTGTGAGCATTAGTGATGCTGTTAAATGAATTTGTGAATATATATTAGCCCTACATTGATGAATTATTTTATTTTCTATTATTTATTTAAACTGGCTACCTCTATTTTATTTTATTTTTATTTATTTATTTATTGTTTAAACATATCCTTTTTCTTTTTTAAAATATTTTATTTATTCATTTTCAAGCAGAGAAGAGAGAGAGGAGAGAAAGACAGAGGGAGCACCAGGGCCACCACCTTGTGGGTCTAGCATATGTGGGTACTGGTTAATTGAACCCCGGGCCTTAGACACTGGAGGCAAGTGCCTTAACCGTTGACCAATCTCTCCAGCCCTCTATTTTATTTTTTGAATATACATAGAGGTATTGGAATTATGCATTCTTGCATTATCAAATTCATTTGTTTACTTGATTTTTTGAATGCCTCTTTTCCCCACACATCTATACTCCCTTATTTCTCCTCACCTATGTTACTACTCTTCCCTTTCGGTTACATGTTACAAATGTCTTTTCTTCCTTCCCTCACATCCATTTCTGCTCTTCTCTTTATACTGGCTCTTGCTTACCATTCTACCTTGACAGGTTTGATCCACATTTGTACACACACACACACACACACACACACACACACACACACACACACACACACACACACACAGGTATTTCAAGCTAGGATCTGCATGTAAAATGGGACATACTGAATTAGCTTTCTGAATTACTGAATTTCGGTTATGTCACTTAATATAATATTTCCAGTTCCATTTACTTTCATGGAAATTTCATTTTATTTTTCTGTATTGTGCCATAGAATTTCATTGTGTATATGTATCATGTATGACATTCTCATCCATTCACTTGTTGATGAGCATCAAGAATGATTGAAATTTTAGCTAGTGCAAATAGAACACCGATAAACATGGATATGAAGTATCTCTAGTAGTGAGTGTGGAGTCATTAGGGTATAAGCTCAGGTGTGTTACAGCAGAGTTGTTTGAGAGGTTTATTTTGAAGTTTTTGAGTAGCTCCACACTAATTTCCATAATGAATAAGAGTTTGTTGTGAGTTTTCTTGATGACAACTGACTGCTTTAACAAGCAATCTCAAAGTGGTTTTAATTTGAATTTCCTTGATGGATAGAGATCTTGAACCTTTTTTAAAGTACTTATTGGCCATATTTTTTTTTTACTTTTATGAATAGTTTCATTTTGCCACTTAGTGATTGGCAGTTTTATTTCTTGTATTTTTAAGTCTTGCAGTCTTTGTAACTTCTGATTATTAGCCCCATCTGAGATATTCTCCCATATTGTATGCTACCTGTGTGCTTTGCTGATGGTTGCTTTTGCTGTTCAGAATAAAAAAAATAATTTCATGTCATCCTATTTATCATTTATTGGGTTTATTTCCTGTGCTATTCAAGTCCTATTCAGAATGTGATTGCCTGTGGATATATCTTGAAGTTTGTTTCCTTTTTTTCGCCGTCTGGCACTTTTAGTGCTTCAGGTTTTAGGTTAAGGTCTTGAATACATTTTGAATTCATATTAGTACAGGATAAAAATAGATCCAATTTAATTTTTCTTCAGGTGGATACCCAGTTTTACCAACATCATTTGTTGAATAAGCTGTATTTTTCCCATTGAATGGTTTTGGCACATTTTTTAAAGATGTTCAAAGCAGTACGATTTACTCCTGGCTTTTCTGATCTGTCCCCATTGATCTGTATGGCTGTCTTTATACCAGTTCTACACTGTCTTTGTCACTATTGGCCTGTAGTTTAATTTGAGGTTAGGTATTGGGATGCCTTCCAGCTATACTCTTTCTTCTTCAATTGCTCCATATAAATTCCTGAATTCTTTTTTTTTCCAAGCTCCTCATGAAATGTTATGAGAATTTTCATGGGTATTATGTTGAATCTGTAGATGATTTTCAGGAAGGGCATTTTCACAACATTAATTCTGCTAATCCAGAAGCATCAGAGGTGTTTCCATGATCTAGTATCCTCTTTGCTTTTTTATTGTCCATAATTAGATACACTTAGTGAGCAAATAATGGGTTGATGTCTCCAAATCCCTGAATTCCCATCCCTGTCCCCAATCAGCTGGGTATCCTCCTCCATGGGCAAACTCGATCAGTCCATGGGGTAAGGGGTTATAGATAGTCTAGGAGTCAACCCAGTTCCACTCCCCTTTGTATGGCTCTTACAATCTTTCTGCCCCCTCTTCTGCTCAGTTCCCTGAGTCATGGTGGGTGAGTATTAAGGCTGCTTTATTGTTGAGGTCTTAGTGGCCTCTATACTTCTGTATTACATTGTGTTCAAAATCACTGGTGTCTGTATTGCTGGTTTGTCCTTTGTTGACTGATTGGCTGTGGTTAAAGGTCTCTTGCTTAGACCACCACTCTCTTCAGGGTTCCATGTGGATCTTCCAAGGTAGGTCTGGGGTGGCTCATCTCTTGCCAAGATGTCAGCTATTGGCCTGTAGCTCCTTGGTAGGGTGGGAGGAGACACAGCTCTGTCTTGGAGCCTTTTGAAAAATACAAACAGAATCTCCATCAGAGAGTGAGATCAGTATAGGTTAACTAAAATACACATTTCTGAATTGGCTAGATTCTATTGTTAGTAGCCTCTTTGTAAATCACTTGTAAAATGATTTCGGCTCCCAGAGCATTTCGCCCTGAGTCCCTAGTTCCAATTAAGGGCTCCCAGTCACTGAGTGGATTACTTGGCCAAATTAAAAGCTGTTGTTTGCCTCCCACAGGCTTTAGAACCTCCATTGAACAAGTGTTTGTTTCATGGTTCGCTGTTCTCTCCATGTGGGAAGTGTGTTCAACCAACTCATGGTGGCAGACTGTGTTTCATATCTGTGGTCTTTGTTTACTTCAGCTGTTGTTGACCAGATTCCTTCCCCTGGCAGCTCATGCAGTGCCTTCCAGCTCTGCACTACCATCTGGGGACTGGTTACCATTCTGGACATTGCAGAGTCTCTTGATGTTGGTAGATCACTTTCTGTGGTTTCTTCAGCAACCGGATCTTACTTCAGGCCTGGGGTGGGCATTCAAGAGCTTTGACAGAATTCTGTCTTGTTTTGGGGACCTCATAACTCTCTTTGGACAATATCTCAGTAAGGGAAGGAGCCAGTGACTGGGGCCAGGAGTTGCCAGACTGAGCAATTTTTCATGGGCTTAGACTCTCCCCCCTTCTATTCATGACCCCTCTTGTCAGATGATGCCCACTACTTGCTCATTAGGTTATATTATATATGTGAGGATTTTATGATTTCAAACCAATTTTGGTTTAGCTTCATGTTTGTCTTGAAGTTTTGATTTTAACGGTCTTTCACATTTTGGTTATGTTGGTTTCTAACTCTTTAATTTTTGGTGGCTCATTATGAATAGGACACATTTCTTGATTTTATGTGCAAGTTCCTTAATGGTGTATATTGAAGCTATTGATTTTT
>PVHP010015659.1:0-37097 GCA_004024765.1 Zapus hudsonius | reverse complement strand
GGAGCCCTCTGACACACGTGGAGATGCGGAGGAGCTGCCCAGAGGTGGAAGGGACACTACTTGTCTTTATTTTCTGCCTTCACTCAAAGAAATCCAAGATTAACAGATCTGTGGAGGACACGTGATGTGCTTCTAGTCTGAAGACTGTGTCCGGGATACAGACTGATGGTATAGAGAGAAAAACTAATAAACAAGTCAGGGGACAACAGTGAGAAACCCAGGCTAGAATCACAGGACATGCTCACGATCTCCTCGAAGTCTTCATGAGAACACGAGCTATTCTATTTTCCCCCCTTGCTTCTAATTGCCTTACTACTAGAACCTTCTATTTAACATATGAACAATTTCAAGAGTCCACCTCAAGATGTCCAGAGGTTTCATTTGGCAAAAGCGCATGGCCCATCTGATTCATGCGTCTAAAGCAATACAGGTAAAAGATCTTTTCCATCCATCATCCTAAGTTAACTTCTAAGGAAGGTTACTATGGAGGAATACTGGATGGGTTCGTCAGTCTCTGGCAGTGTTCTGGGCAAAGCAAATAGAAAATCTCTAGGAAGAAAGGAAGGAAGAAGGAAGGAGGAAGGAAGGAAGAAGGAAGGAGGGAAGGAAGGAAGGAGGAAGGAAGGAAAGAAAGAAAGAAGAAAAAGAAAGAGAGAGAGACAGAGAACTTGCAGAGCCTGTGTTGGGCCCCTCCGCATTCCTTTTCTAAGCATTGCAAGATTGATCCTAGGCACAGATGTGGCTTTTGGATGTCAGATCCACGGACAGATGTTTCTCTTTAAGTCTGTTGTCTCTCCCTCGGTCTGTTTATAGCATGTTTCCATGTCAGCTTGCACCTCGAGTGCTCGCACGTCCTGAAGGTTTCCTGCCCCCCTCCACACACAAAGGGGGCGTCTTTCTACCATTTGTTCTGATTTCTGTAAGAAATGCAGGTAACCTATTAACTCCTTCTTGGCGTGTTTTGCTTCCTCAAGAAACACTGTGGCAAGAGCTGGAGAGATGGGTGAGTGACTGGTTTAAGCCTGTCAGCCTGGGTTTGATCCCCCAGCACCCATGCAAAGCCAACACACAAAACGGTGCATGCATCTGGAGTTTGTTTGCAGCGGCAGGAGACCCTGGTACACTTATTCTCTCTCTCTCTCTCTCTCTCTCTCTCTCTCTCTCTCTCTCTCTCTCTCTCTCTCTCTCTTCCCTCTCTCCAAATTAATTTAAAAAGAAACACTGTAGAAATTATACACCCTAGAAATTATAAAGAACTTATGAAGCCATCAAGTCTGACAATGTCTGAGGCCACAAAACTGATATTAGCCTCTTACACCAACTGGGTAGAAACTGATGGGTTCCTGTGGCCAGTTGGTGTTACAAATGCAAACTTATAGGTGTTTTCTGTTTTGTTTTGATTTTTGTGCCGAGCTTATAGATGTCTTGGTGTCTAGTCAGACTGAGGAACTCTACTTGTATGTCAACAAAGCAGTTTCTAAATAGCAATGCAGTTCCAAATGCAACCGCTGTCCCTACAGATTCACCCAGATGAACAGCTGGATAACATCTGCTACTACTTCTCATCCACAGAAGTGCCATGACACAAGGGAGTTTCCTGGCGGTGATGAAAAAACTCTGCATCCTGATGGCACGGGTGGTGATGGGAACCTAGACAAAGGAGCAAAACACACAGACACACTGAACCTGGTGAAATCCGAAGAAGATCTAGAATTATCAGGCCAGCTCCTGGTGGGGATAGTGTGTGGATTATGTACATAATCATATACACTCCAGTGATCCAGATGTTACGGGGGGCTGAGGGATGAATTTATTTATGGCCCCTCTAAGCAATGTTTGCAGCTTCCTTGGAGTCTACAGTGGTTTCTGAATACAAGAGTTTTTGAGTGTTGTGAAAATTTTCACAAAAATGTGAATATGACTCCTCTCTGGAAAGAGCTTGCCTAGCCTAGACCAAATAATATGATACTCTACAACTTTTCTTTCTTCCAATCCCATTGTTTAGAAATATTTCCTAAGGATGTTTCTCTAAGAAATCTCAACTTCTGATCTACAAAACATAGGTTCTCTGAATATGAGAGTTACAGAGTATGATGGTTAAGTTTTGATGTCAACTTGACTTTTTAAGTAATCTTGGGTGGGTCTCTCAGGATGTTTACAGGAAGGCAGCCTCTCAGTAGGGGGAAGGATGTAAGGAAGCTCAAAGGAGCTGGAAGTAAACATCCTTTCCTGTGTGGGCAGTGCAGGAAGGAAATTCCAGAGACTCAGGAAGCCATTATGTCTGGGGAAGGGTTGTAAGGCCCCACCCTAAGGCAATATAAAGGGGAAGAGATTCTTTCCTTGGCCCTCCTGCCTGTTTGCTGTTCTGTGTGTGTGGTATTGGTGATGGGTTTCTCTCTCTGCTGGGACCTGTGAAAGGGGAGCAGCCTCTTTTGCATTCTGGAACTTCTCCTGGATCTACAGCTACAAATAAATCCTTTCCTCCCCCAAACTGTGCCTGGTTTGAAGATTCATCCCAGTGACGTGTGGCTGACTGCGACACAGAGATAAGAGTAGGGAGAGATAACTAGATTTCTGAGAGGTCCAGCCTGGTCTCACCATCGCCACCAGCCTTCAAACAACAGTATCTTTCTAATATCCAGGAGGTAGAAGGAGTCGTCAGGTCATGGCTCCAAGTGGCAAACATACACATGAGACCCTTCAGTAAGAAACAGGAAGGAAAGAGTTTAACCCAGTTAAGGATTTTGCTCTTCCTTCCCCAGTACTCCTCACGACTGGTTCCTCATCTGACAGGTCTTATGCCAACAGTAGCCATTCTGT
Source organism: Zapus hudsonius (assembly GCA_004024765.1). NCBI lineage: Eukaryota > Metazoa > Chordata > Mammalia > Rodentia > Dipodidae > Zapus > Zapus hudsonius. Next base: position 34,277 of record PVHP010015659.1, on the reverse strand, counting down.
CATCTACCACAGCCTCATTTTTTAAAAAAATTTTAGTCACTGTCTGCCTTTCTTCATTTCCAAGCTTGTCTCTTCTCCCCATCACTGCTGTCTGTTGACTGACTGAAAAGACGAGAGAAAGACTTCCAAAGCCAGGGCCCATTATAAGACCATGGTAATTTTCTAACACAGAGATCATTATTAAATTAGATATAGCCTTAATTAATCATCATGTGATGATAATTTTATGTTTGGCTAAGAGAATGGATGTGGAAAATTCAAGTGGTGCCTTCAAGACAAACAGCTGAGTTCATGTCCTATGATGATCCCAACAAGAAGAACAAAAAAAGTGATTTTGAAAAGCCTATGGCCAGGGAGGTCATAACCCCTAGGGGGAGAAGCTAACACTGTTGTCTGGCTAAAATGATATATTATGCCCACCAAACTGGCCTCTAAATACTTATGTTTATGCCTGTATATAATACTACTCAGACTTGTGTTTGGAGAAGTTTCTCTTTTCAGATGGTGGTGACCTCTGGGGTGACTCAGAACTCATCAAAGTGCTGAGAAGTGACAGTGGCGGGTTCAGCACTGAGACATCTCTGTCACACCCTCCAAGGCTCAGGACCATTGCAGAAGAGGTGGCAGAAAGAATGTAAGAGCCAACAGAAAGAGAGGAATGTTTACAATGCTGTCCTCCAGACACAAAGTGGCCTTGATATTCACGACCTCACAGTGGCGGATGCTACCTACACAAGACCTACATAATAGGAGGGAAAAAATGATGACATCAAAATAGAAGAGAGACTACTTGGAAAAAAAGGGGTGATGGGGAGTGGGTGGGAAGGAGATTATGGCTTGATTTGTTTATGAATGGAAGTTATCAATGAAACGGTTTTTCAATATGATCTTGTGGAATGTTTCAGTCTGAGCTGGGAAGATGTGTAGAGACTTGGGATAAAGGAACAAACATCTATCTAAATACATGCACAAGTGCATGTTTCATCTTTAAAGACATAATTATATCTTGATATTTCTTTACACTTACAAGTTAATTACAATAAGAGTTGTGGGGTGTGTGTGTGTATGGTATGTATATGTATGTCTGTGTGGTCTGTGTGTGTATATGTGTGTGTGATGTATGGTATGTGTATGTATGTGTTGTGTGTGTGTTGGGGGAATCCTGTATCAGGGAAAAAGGAATAAAGGCATGAGGCATGAGATGGGTTTTCTGGGCACAGAGAAGCAAAGCGTCAGGGAGAAAGAACTCCTGAGACACTATTATGGCCCATGGAGCCTGTCTTGGATAGTGTCATCCCTTCTGTCTGGAACCACAGGGTCAGGAGTGAGGGCTGCTCTGCCACTAAGTCACTGAGTTGTCCAGGGTCGAGCTGCCTTCCCTGAAGTACCAATGTCATGTGCTCTGAAGACGCGAGGCTTTGGACCAAGACATCCTAAGACAGCTCGGAGAGGGCTGTGCTTTTAAACGTGGTGACATGTTTTCAGTCCCTTACTGATCTTACATGCATGAGGAAAGGAAAAAAAAAACTTCTTAAAATTCATAGGAACAAGAAGGCGGCCCATCATGACCCCTGCGACTTGAGAAGAACACACAGAGCCAAGCAGCCCAAAAGTTAGTCTCCTGATAGGAGAGGGAGCCTGTGCTGACTGACCGCCCCCCTCATTTCACGCTTCTCTTAGAAGAAAACAGGCTGGCCTGTTTCAGTAAATAACAAGAGGTCAGAGAAATGCTACTCACAACATGAGCAAAATAACCGCTCAACCTGCCAGCGCATTGCCAAGGGCCCGACAGGCAGAAAACCCCAGTGGTTAAAAAAAGTCCACAGAGCTGGCCGGTGAGAGGGAATGAATGGTCCTTCTCAGCAAAATCTGCCACCAGGCCTCTCACTCAGATGTCAACCAAGGAGAAGTAAACATGAAGCTTCATTTCAGCCAACAAGGAGATAGATGTCTTGTCCCACATAAAGGAGGAGGCTGAAGGGGCTGTGGGAAGGCTCTGTGGGTAAGAGCGCTTGCTGATGAAGCATGAGAGCCTGGGGAGGCCTGAGTTCAATTCCCCAGCTCTCATATAAATAGCTGGGCGCGACCCTGTATGCTTGTAACCCCAGTTCTGTGGGAAGAGGAGACTACAGAATCATGGAGCCTTGCTGGTCAGCCAATCTCGAGGTAGAGTGAGAGACTCAATCTCAAAGAAACACATGACTTATACAGAAAAGATGGCCCGTGTTCTCTGGCCTTTATACATGCACACATGGGCATGTGGCCTCTGTACTCACACATGCATGCACCATGTGAGCACACACACATATATGCAAAAAGAAGTAAAAAGAAGGAGGTTTATGCATGTCTAGTGTAGCTTCTCAGGCTCCTCCCCTTAGCTTCTATTTTGACCTCAAGGCCAAGTGTGAAAGTGTTGGTGGAGTAACTTCCGTCTCCAAAGAAACTTCCAACTAGTTCAATGGCAACCATCTGACGTTGGACACTGCACGTCTCTTTTATCCACAGAATCTGACTAAGGTGTGCCAGATGCTAGTTTGTAAGAGCTTCACAGCAAGATACTCTAAACATATCTAAGGCAGACACCAGGACTCCTTGCCCTGGGGATACTTCTCAACCGATTCTGAGTCAGAGATCCAGGGCACTATGCTCCCCCAAGTGCCCCAGCCCTCAGCCGTGTAGACAATGCCACTCGGTATATTACCAGCTCAGCAGATTCACTGGACTGAGTCCGCAGCATGCACATCGCTGGTTGGTAACAAGATGCTAGCTGACTACAAAGTAAGTCTATCTCAGAGCTGGGGAGAGAGCTCTGCTGGTCAAGTATTTGCTGGGTAAGTGTGAGAACCCAAGTTCAGATGCCCAGCACCCACCTAAAAGCTGAGCCTGGTGGCATCTTCCTAGATTCCCAGAACTGGAGGGGCAGAGATAAAAGGATAGTCTAGATGCATCAGGTAAGCTCCAGGTTCAGTGAGAGACCCTGTCTCAAAAATTAAGGTGAGAGATTGAGGAATACACCCAAGGTCAATCTCTGACCACACACACACACACACACACACACACACACAAACACACACACGTAAATAATGATAATAAGCCTGACTCCATGATGCAGTACATGGTGGAAATGGGGGTCACACTTCTTTTCTACCCCTGCTTACAATCCCAGTGCAGAGGAGCACATTAAAGGCTCTGGAACAGAAACGTGCTAAGTCAGTGTTTCCCAAGAGGCTTTGAGAAACCTGCTTCAGTGAATGGCCGTACCATCCTCTGGAAGCAGTGCTCTGTAGAGGGCATATTGGGAAGTGTGTCTTAGATGGTTTCTAATTCTTGCCAAATCCTCTCAGTTTAATGTGCCACTGAGTTCAGTTGAGTCCTCATCATGATTAATCCTGAGGGCACTGCCCACTTAGCCCCTGTGCTTGAATTCATGGCTTCATGACACCATCAGCTCACATTAGGTCAGACCTCAAAGTGATTAAAAATAATCACAAATTCAAGGTCAACCCCTCAGTGCAACAGAGGAGTTCACCGAGGTCCCCCACAGTGAAGGGGCGAGCCTGTGACATTGCAATACAGTATGTTTGGCTCACAAAGGCAAAAGTAGCTTTAAGAGCTCCCCCTACTCTACTCTGAGGGCTGCCATTGCAGCTGGGGCCCCAGAAGTGAAGGGGATGAGGAAATGTCTAATGAAGGAAGCTTCATTCCACATTTGCACAGGCACCCCCCCCCCACTGAACTCTCAACAACTCTGTATGCTATGACCACACAGTAAGCAGATAAGTAGGTGGGCTGAGATTTGAACCAAGAACCATGTGTCTCCAAAGTTGCTATGTATTATACTCTCTCTCAACCAGAGGCTTCAGATAAAAGAGCTTTGAGTTAGTTAGATGTTAAAATAGGAATCTGCAGATCTGAAGTTGGTGGCTCTAAGAAAGACCACAATAATGCATCAATCTTGAACATTAATGAAAACAGAATCATCCAGGCAGTACTGAAAACTGAATCAGGGGATTGTTGAACTCCACAAACAGCACATCCACAAAGATCTGCTACTGGCTTCTCCTTTTAAATGTAAACTGTCGAAAAATTGTGAGCACCGTGGTGGGGGGGACTATCCAGAGACATGGCACCCCTCAACACACTTGGGCCAGGAGGACCTGGCTGACTCCTAGGCTATCCATGGTCCCCTGCCACAAGGATGGATCCAGACGACCCACGGAGGAGTATATCCAGCTGATTGGGGATGGGGAGGGAGGGCATCGGGGAACTGGGGATAACAACTCATTGTTTGCCCACTAAATAATGTAACTCATTATGGACAATAAAAAAAAATTTTAAAAAATAAATGTAAACTGTCTTTGGTTATTTTTCATGAAATCTAGAGTTGGAGGAAGTCAGGTGACTAGGATGATCTTGATGGTGATAATAACCTCTTTCACTATATATATATATATATATATATATATATATTCACTTTATGTACTATTTAAAATTGCTGTAGTCCTAATGGAGAATGCTGTAGTCCTAATGGAGTTATTGATAAACTATAACTATTCTTTTTTCATAACTATCTCTCCATAAACCAAACCTAACTCAAACGTCTTTATTTTTTGGATTTGAACGCTGCTAGTTAAAGTGCTGCCTTTTGGATAATTTCTAAAGCAAAAATGGCCTGTTCCATATCAAATGTAACAAACAGCAGTCAACAACAAACAATAATGCTCAAAAAAAATCTATGAACAATCAAACCAAGTAATATCCTGACATAGAAGAATTTATATTGTACATTACAATCATTCACATAAAACAAGGCTTATGGAAGCCATGAAGTCTCAATATCCATAGAGGGGAAGCAGTTAGTTGCAGTAGTTAAAAGTTAATAGCGACTGGATAACCTTAAGAAAACAAGAGCGAACAAAGCTGAAAACGGAGTTTTATATTTGACTGTCAAAACAGAATTTTTAGTCATTCTCAAGTAGTGAACTTTAGCATTGGGCTTACCTTCCAGAAAATAAATAAGTCACAAGGGACTCTTTGTCTTATTAAACTTTTTTCTGCAAACACAAAAAGGCTAATGTCCCTAGAAGCTCAAAAATACATCAATGAGCTTTTTATCATTTTATATATATGCTCTAACAAAGAAGTGAGTATTTACAAGGACACAGAACTTGTTAAAATTTTAAATATTCATGCCATAGCTTTTCTGATGGAATTTGCTTTTCAGCCAGTGAGAAACCAATTGGAAGTCAGCAGGCACTTGACTTACCGCTTCCTCGTTAACATTCCAAAGTCCTTTTATTTGCTCACTTTCTGCGTATGTCCTCATGTCTAAGCGGGAAAGCTCTGAGAAAAATCACAGGGTTGCACTTTAACCAGACATGCTGTGTACCCTTGAAGTTCCAGCACGTGGCAAGTGGAGGCAGGAGGATTAGGACTTTGACGACAGTCGCTACTACATAAGAGACCCTGTCTCAAAACAACAACATAAAGCTTACAAGAGTCTTTAGAGGCTAGAGAGATGGCACAAGCCATTAAAGGCGGTTGCTCTCAAAGCCTGAAGGCCTGGGTTCGATTCCCAGGACCCACGCAAAGCCAGATGCACAAAGTGGTGCGTGCATCTGGAGTTCATTTGCAGTAGCAAGAACTCTAGTGTGCCCATTCATCCACTCACTCATTCTTTCTCTCCCCTTGCCCACAAATAAATAAATAGATAATTTTTAAATAAATAAAATTGTTTTTAAAAGTTATTCTAGGATGCACTCAGTTCGGGGTTTGTGTCCTCATTGTGAAGTGTCAGGCACCATCGCAAGCACTTGACTCACCATTCATTCATTCGAAGTTCACAACCTGACAAGGAGGATACAGTTACATCACACTTGACACTGTGCAAATGACAGGATGAAGGGAAGGTGACTTCAAGTAGCAAAGGATGGCCCTGAGGTTTGAATCTAGGCAGCTGGTTTAAGAGCGTACCAATGCCGGCATTTACTCTGACACATTATGTTCTCGACTGTTCTGGCCACCCAGATGTGCCAGTATAAGAAACATTTTCAAAGCATTTCACCATCGTTTCCAATAGACACAATGAAACATTATGCAACATCTTCAAATATGGTTCGATTCGACCACTACAATGCATCCCTGAGCTAGCCCAGTAGCCATCAAAAAGTCTTCGTGAGATAAGTTAATGAATCCTAGGACAATCCCTCCCCTCAGAGCCTAAGTCCCTGGCGCTATGCATTTATGTATCTGAGATGAATGTCAGAGATTCTATGACAACCTCTCCGTGTTTTCTTTTACAATCTAGAGATGAGTAATGCAATCGCTAGAGTTAACAAGAATCGTGTGCTTTTAGTAAAATGAGATTTTTATTTGGGATTCCTCTGTATATTATAGAAAGATGATTGTCAGTAAATTGTGGGCAAGAAGGAAATAATATACATACTTGTGGCCAGCAGCAGCTAACCAGAAAAAAAAAAATAAGGAAAGAAACTTGGGACTTGTACGGTTCCAAAAATTGCAGAATGTTTCTTTCTTTTCCACCACACTAAGCATTTCTTTCTTATCAAAGACTCATTTCCCACCTGGATCTTGGCGTTCTTGAGGTTCATGTGAAGTTAGTGTTTATTTTCCACCCACGGAAACCTTGCCTAAGTTATTCTCTCCTTGCCTTTTCCCTTCAGGAGTCTCGGTTAGTTTGGAGAAAGCTTCCTAACAATGGACAATGTGTGCATGGGAGATAAAGGGATGCCTGCTTGGTGGTTTCTCTGGTTTATTACAGGGGCCATGTGTAGTGTGTCTGAACTAAAGACACACTTTTGAAGAGTGTGCCTCTTAAGTTGGTCATGATTACCAACTCTAGTTTAGTGTGTGTGTGTAGGGGGGGTGCCCACCATGCCAAGGATGTGGAGGTCAGAAGACAGGGTATTTGTCCTATTTAGCTTTCTTTCTTAAATTATTTTATTTATTTGTTTTCAAGGAGAAAGAGAGAGAGAGTGAGAGAGAGAATGAGAATGGATGCACCAGGGCATAGAACCACAGCAAACTGCAGACACACGTGCCACTTTGTGCATCTGGCTTCACCTGAGTACTGGGGAATCGAATCCAGATCTTCAGGCTTTACAAGCAAGTGCCTTTAACTACGGAGCCATATCTCCAGCCCTTTCTGCCTTCTTTTTAAGACAGGGTCTCCCTTGTTTTTGCATCACTGACGTGTGAAATTTCAGATTCTCCTGGCTGGCTCCAGTTCCCATTGCTACATTTGTGTTAGGATCACAGATCCACTCATCACTTTGCATCCAGCTGTTCATGGGAGCTGGGGAATCAAGCTCAAGCTGGTGCACTTGGAAGCAAGCACCTTTAACTCCCCAACCCCAGTTCCAGAATTGTTTTGTTTTCTTTCATACAGTCCACTGTTAGGAGACACTTCCAAATGTCTGCGTTTTAAATTAATACATATATTCAAAATGCGGGTCATGCAAAGGTACCACAGTAATGGTCCTGCACACTGAGTATTAAATTTCAACTGAAATGTAGACAAACCATTCAAGTGGGTGTCACAGGCACTGTCCTGGTATGAGTATTACGCACCCCAGATTCCAACAATGTCGCTCTGCACGTAAAGGCTGAGAGGCATGGCATCTTCCAAAGGTCGCTGGCAATGTGGGCAAGGGGTGAGATGTAAAGAAGCCACCATACAAAGCTGCAAAGCATAAGCCCTCATCGGTATCTGCATTTAGGCTTTGGCTCAGGAGCCCATTGTCTGGTACACTGACCTAAAGAGCATGCTCTTGTCCACACCACTTCTAGGAAGAGCTTGTGGGACACGGTGACATCCAGCAGGAAGGACCTCGGAGTTCATAGCATTGCCTCCACATTCCTGACTGCATGACTAAGGTCCAAAGGGACTGAATGTCAAGGTCAGGAGCACTTGCCTTCCCCAGCTCTGCCATTCAGAACCATGTCTTGTCTGTAGTTACAGGTCACCAACAAAATGGAAGGAAAAAGCAGGCTGCTCACTCCAAATCATAACTTCTGACAGACAGATGGAGCTTAGTGATGCTGTAGACCAGAGTCCCTTCCTCCTCTGCAGGTCTCAGCTGTCATCCCCACCCAAATTTCACGGGACACATGGTCCATGTTTCTAATGGAAAAGCGCAATCTGATTCATTCAAATTCAGGTCTTCAAACAAGCAAAACGGCCTCGTGTGCAATCCCAACAGCTGCCCACGTGGACGGCAATGTGCCAGTCAGGATAAGCAATGCAACCTCACCAATGCAGACTTGCTTTTGTCGCATTGCCTTTGACTTGCCCGCTGACCTGGGGATACTCACTTCTCAGCACTGGTCTTGGGTTTCCCCTACATAAATAATGTGGGAAGGGAAGATAACATCTACCTCTTGGGGATACTGTAAAGATTACGTACGTACATAATGTGTTAAACCACGCAGTTCTGGGAAAACTTAAAGTATTGTCATTACAGTCCTCTGTCAATTGCAAGCGTATACCCCCAACATTTCTTACCACCACTCACCCCAAAATAAGAAACTTATTTTGTTCTCCCCCAGGGGGGAGTTTTTGCAAATTTCATAAATCAAAACAATTCATATTATAAACACTAGATTCAGTTTATCACTTGAACACGGTGAAGGACATGCTAACACTTAGTAACAGTGATGTCCCAATTTACAAGTTCATTAACCAAATAGGTTTGATGGGACAAATATAGTCAGTAGACTCATTCTCTGTTGCAATGAAACTGAAGCCACTGTGCCCTAGTTGAAGACTTGTATTTTTTTTAATATATTTAATCAAGTTACAAAATGACTCTGGTACAAAAATATGCCTGGGAACATAATTTTGTTTAAAAAAATAAATTAACACAGAATGAAAGTATGGCTGACCCAGGAGTTCTACATATAAAGGGAATAGATTATATATGTCTACATAGATTCACACCAAATACCAACATTTGTGAGGTGTTCCTCTGCCTGTACTAGGAGTATGTAGTGAAGGGTACACAGGTCTTCTTTTCAGGTGTGGGGGTGACAAATGGCATATACCAACCTACACACACCTGCCCTTGTCCCCAGCTCTTCTATACCTGGCCTGATGTGTCAATTTACGTGTCACAGAAAAAATGGCATAATCAATACTGTGTTCTACAAATATGACAATAAGTACATGACCAGGAAACACAGTTGATCCAGGACAACCTCCTTCTAGGCTTTTCATCGTCTACACCAAATGAGAAAACTAGGGAAAGGATTAAGCATTTTGAAAGTAAAATTCATTCGGTTTTACAATTGTGTAATTTATTATATAATATGTCATTCCTATGGGGGGAGGATATTAAATATTCTCATTTTACCAGTGAGAGTAAATAATAGCTAATCTATTAATATCCTGGTTAGATAACAGAAGTTAGTATCTCTATACAGGCTTTAAAGTTTAAAAAAAAAAAGAGAACAAAGAAAAAGAGTTTTGAAATCCGAAAGTTTGGTTTGTATTATCTCAGTCACCTGATGCTAAGTCCTACAAAGAGCCGAGATCCACATGGCTACTGCATGTGATCAAATGTTCATATAAGACGCAGCACCTCATTTCCACGTGTAGTGTGAGAGAATTTCAAAACGTACCAATATACGGTGTTTCCAAATACATCCTGGGAAACAGGGCGATCATCTCATATCAACCGAAACATGGAATCTGAAGCGTTGTGCAAACAGAAATGATACTGTCACTCCACAAACAGTAACAAGTTTTAAATTAAAACCCAGACAGCATGTAAAAGCAATATAATCCAGCATTCACAGTCACTCCAATAAAGACCCAAATACTATCTATTGGTTTTCCACTTTTATACCCTATCTACAGAAGCTGTAGACAAATACTGATTCCGCACCTGAGCATAAATGGCAAAGGATTGACACATTTGGGTAAGTAAAAATCACATAGGTGTCACCTACCTTGGCACTGGCTGGCAGAAGCTAGAGGGGAAGGGGAGGGGGACGAAAGCACTAACGTTCTCGTGTTTTTAATGGATAATTAAGTGATACTCTTTATGAGTAAGAGAATAAGAAATGAGGGTCCAAAGTTTTGATCTGTGATGTGAGCAACATCTTTTAAGTGAAACCAAGGACAGAGGAGGCTTGGGAAGAAGATGGGGCAGAATAATAGAGAGAAAGACATTTATTTTAAAAACAAGGCAAAAAGGCTGGAGAGATGGTTCAGCCATGAAGGTACTTGCCAGCAGAGCCTAACGACCTGAGTTCTAGTCACAGGACCCACATAAAGCCAGATTCTGGAGGCTCTGACTATCTGTCTGTCTCTCTTCTATCTCTCTCCACTTGCAAATAAATACATCATTTTTTTAAAAGGAAGACAGTAGAGTCAAATGTTCATGAGCTGAGAAACATGGTGTCATGGGCTCAAGATGTCCCCTCAAAAGATAGGTCCAAGTCTCTGATACCTGAGAGTGTGACTTTACGTGGAAGCAGATTGATCACAATGAGGCTCTGGCTTAGTACGACCGCATCCATACATGAAGATGGACAGATAGAGCACACACGAGGGAACGTCAGAGACAGATGGCCACCACCAACACCTGGAAGAGACATGGGGGACCTCTTCCTGGAGTAGTCAGAGAGCTTGGCCCCCACTCACACTTGATCTTGGACTTCCAGCCTCCAGAAAGGGAGAGAATACATTACCGTTGCTCTGTGCCGCCCTATGGTACTTATGGCATTTGGAGAGATGAAGGTACCCACCCAAAGAACTTACAGTCGTGATAGGCTGGAGAAATGGCTAAGCACTTCCTGAAAAAAATCTAATAACCTAGAGGTTCAATTCCCCAGTGCCCACACAAGGCCTGGTGCACGAAGACGCACATGTATCTGGAGTTCGTTTACAGTGGCTAGAGGCCCTGGTGCACCCAATCTCTCTCTCTCTCTCTCTCTCTCTCTCTCTCTCTCTCTCTCTCTCTCTCTCTCTCTCTCTCTCTCTGATATAAAAGTAAGAGAGGGATTAGCTGGGAATAAAAAAAGGTTCAGTGAGAGTGAGGAGAAAATAACAGGGGTGATAATGTGATAAAATTCATTGTATACATGAACAAATTATTTAAAATGAATGGATATTTTTACAAAAGGACTTTAAACAGGGGTGGCCAGATAAAGGAAACCAGCGTTGGGAAGTGGGCTTCAGGGAGGAGCTGGACAAGGCACGGAGGATATTTGTTGCTAAACACCTTTCGTGCTGTGTGTTTTCTCAAGCACACATTAACTTTGAGCTTTGGGAAGGTATTGATAACATACCCACATCACATTATCAGGACAAAACTGGTCAGCTGTGTCTATACCAGAAGCTGTACCCTGAGGACTGATTGTCACTCCCTTCCCCTGTCACCTGGTCTCCATTGCTCCTGTGACATATCCCCCTCTTCTCTTGACCTTGTCCCTGTCTTCTGGGAGGGTGGATCGAGGTCTAGAGGTGTCAGCTATCACCTGAGTTCTTAAACGCTCACATGGGAGCATGTTTCCAGCTCAAAATCAAACACGACTTTTATGGGGGACTTTATTCGGGGACTTTTGTGGGCTCATATCATTGGAGATTTTCCCTGCTGACTTGGATGATTAAGAAACGACTGTAATGAGCAGAGAATGACAGGGAACTCATCACTGGCTTCCTTTGTAGATGAAAAACACAAAAGAGTCCCTGGCGAGGATCAGTCATTCAGTTACCCACCATCAGAAAACCTCATAATCATTTATTTGCCCATCGTGTTTATGGAACCCACAAGAGGAAATGCTAAGTGCTTCCCCATGGCCGGGGTCAAGGGTCTCCATTTGTGTGGTACGTAGCGGATGTGACTTTCCTAGCTGCCAGAGGTCCCGTGTCCTTTGCTCGGTCTGAGAAGAATACTCACATTGAACCCAGCAGCTAGGAATGTCACCTCCTATGGATGGCTGTGGGGACCTAGCGTGGGGCAGTGTGCCTGCATCCCTAGCAGGGCCTGAAGGCCAAGGGTGCTGGAAGGTCTGTTTGCAAACAGCCCCCCCCTGGCAGACGGGGCACACAGTTGGCCATTGGCTGGCACTGCCATAGAACCAGGTCGGAGAAATTTGAATGAAACGCCTCCCATGGGATCGTGAGGATGCACACATGGGCTCCAAATGCAGTCAGCACCCAAGGGGAAAGTGTCTGTATTTCCATCCTGGCCTTCGGTTTCCCTGGGTAATACCTCCTCTGCCTATTCCGTTATCAGTCAGCTAGACTCAGCAGTATCTTCCACTCCAGGGCTGCAGGGCCAGCTCACTCTGCAACAGACTTCCAAAGCAGGTGGCAATTATGCCAACAACAAAGTTCAAAACCCCAGTGCAGGTAGGGATCTCTGCTGAACAGAAAAAAAACAAAACGACTCCATTTTCATCATGTGACCTCTCACAGGTTTCCACCACCCAGCCCTCACTCAAAAGAGATCATGGACCCATTTAAAGCTGTTTTGGGTGACACACATCTGTTCGCTAATTGTCTCAGATACCCTTCTCCAGAGCTGGTCTTCTCTCCGTAGTTGCTTTAAAAATATGGCTTCTCCCAGCATCAAGTGAACAACAGCAGCAAGAGAGTGTGCCAAACACTGGCAAGGGCAAGCCCTCCCTCAACAATACATTGCCTCCAGGAGGCTCCAATTCCCAAGTTGCTACCAGTTTCAGACCCAACATCAGAACACATAAGTTTATGGGGGACACCTGAATCAAACCAACATAGTCATCAAGAAGATCGTATCAAGAGGACATGTGAGCTGTCAAAACAAAACACAACAAAACGAAAGAACACTTTACTTAGTATCTTTAATAAAATTTCTTTCTACATTTTAAAAAAATATGGCCTCTCATCGTATCATGATAAAAACCAAGTCCTTGAACTCAGATGTTCCGGGACACTGATATCTTAGATGTCCTTGAACACGCCTGGCTATTTCTTTACTTTGGTCACATTAACACTACAGGAAACAAATCTGTGTTTTTACTTAAGGTATCCATTGTATAAACCTAACGTGTTTCACAATGGCTCATAAACATGAAATAATTGCTTTTTTCTCCTCTCTCTCTCTCTCTCTCTCTCTCTCTCTCTCTCTCTCTCTCTCACACACACACACACACACACACACACACACACACACACACACACACACTGACTGGGAGAGGGAGATGATTTGAAGTCTGAGACAGAGTTCCTTAGCAACATAACTCAAAACATGCCAATACCCTTTGGACCTCTAAGTTCTGGATTTACTATGTAAATTGTTTGAAACACATAATTTAAGGCTTCAAAACTTAAATTGTTTTACCCAGAGCTTTTCGTAGCTACTAGACTAGAACTTCCTGGCACCACAGGGTACCTAAGCCAGGAGGTGACTCTACCTTGATTGACCAGGCTGGACACTAGCAGAGATCAATTACAAGACAATCAGACCGAGACATTTCTTTAATCCTGAGGTATAGAACATAATCTATACCTAATATATAATCCATAATATTTGGGCTGAAAAGAACAAAGAACCCTTATTGCATAACAAACTCACTAGGAAAAATCGAGTCTAGCTAATTGATCTTAGAAATGGAAGGAACAACAAAAAAAAGGTCAAAGGGCCGGTATCTCCTCTCATTCTTCTGGCAGAAAACAGGAGGTGATGTAGTGGGAGAAACAGAGAAACAATAACTGCCCAAACAAGAAGAAACAAAATGGAAATGAAAAAGAAACCGGACTGAGGAAAATAAAAATAAATAAGCAGAAATGATCTTTTGATATGAATGGTGGTACTTGTAAAGCCACTTTGTACTGCAAATCACTTGCCTACCAAAAAAAAAAATCAGAGGAAGAGAAACAAACATGAAAATCAATTAAGCTCCAAAGGAGGGCTTCCTTGCCCCCTACGGGCTTTATCATATCCAGACACTGGCTGACGGATGCAGGTACCGTCGGGCTGCCTCAGGGTGTCTTTGTTCGTACAGTGATTTTTTTCTTCCAATTTTAGTGTACAAATACAGGTTACACAGGAAAATGAGAAGATTCTTCCGCTTAGAAAATAATCCAGTCTATCCCAGGGCCTACAGCTCTCTGGACCTGCTGCTGCTGTGCCAGCTTTCAAAGAGCCCAGCAAGTTCAAGTTCAAGTTCAAGTTCAAGGACTGGCTTCTTGGATGTATTCGACAAATACTGCCCGTCCCCTCTAGAGGAAGAGAAGTATCACCAGAGCAACTCCTCCCATCTGGAGTAAGGCAGAGATGGAGAAAACCAGCGCCATGCTTGGTCCAAAATAAATATTCACCAAAGGCATAAGGAAGAAGAAATACATATAGGTCACCAGCATAAAATGATAAACCCCCAGGTACGTACGGTGTTCTTTCTGCGAGCTGGGCAGGGAAGCCTTGCCTCTTGTTACAGATTTGTCCAATGAATAAGGAAAGGGATAGCATTGGATTCTAGCAAGAAATAAAAAGTTTCTTCGGGGATCAATTATATTTTTAATTATACTACCTGTGCCACTTAAGGAACATGGCAATAAATTCTCTGAAGAATAAAATGTGCTCTTTTTCCCATACAAAACTGGTTTTGTACAGTATTGGGCTTCCCTAGCAATGAAAGCTCACCCAGTTATTTTCTTTGGAATGAAACTCCAAGTACAAAATAGACTAAAATAATCAGAAGGGCTTTCATGGTCAGGGTATTTGTTAACAAATTAGTTGTCAAGTGATGTGGTTGACCTACCCTCCAGGGTGTGCAAATGCAGTTGATGAAGATTTAAGAAAATCCGAAGTACAGGACTCACACCAGGGTCAGGACTCGGCCTCCTATGAGGAGTAAGTGCCGAGTTTCTGACCAAATTAGGACTTCTTGAACTTTTGGATCGGACTTTGCGCATTTCCAGAAAAGAGGTGGATGAGTGGCTATTTTGGTCTGCCTGCCTATCTGGTCTCTTTGTGGCTGGCTCACTCATAGTCAGGCTGTAAATTCGGGACCTCTTCACTCTGACCAGTCAGGGCCATTCCACTGTGACCCAGGCCTGTGTGGGATTCAATGAGAAAATCCCAGAGGGTAGACAAACACTCACCACCATGATTACATGTGGATCATCCCAAGCTACGCTCAGTGGCACCCCTTGTCATTAGGCGAGGGAAATTGGACGTAGGGTACAAGTGCCAAAGTGTGGGTCCCCGGCTTAAAATAAACATAAAAATAAAAAACTCGAGTCAACAGTGAATATAAAAATGTTATTTAGAACTTCTGTTTTCAGATGTTTAATACAAAGGAGAGATTGTTGTGCCAGGGAACAAAATGATCCAATGGTCACAGTGCCAGAATTCTCTTACTACACATTTTGTTTCCAAAACACTAAGGAATACAGCAAGATTTCCAGTCTGGGTAAAGACGCTGCTTCTGGAAACAAGAGAGATAACTCAGATCTTTTCACAGAAGGGCTGAAATCCTTCCAAGAAAACCTTGAGACTCCTAAGGGAGCATCGGCATGGGGGACAGCCAGTGTGGACCCCTGAGCTAAGCCATCCCAACTTCTATGGAATAGGTGTGAGGGGTTTTCAGAATACTCTAGAACCCTGCTAAGGGAATTCAGAAACCTCAAGCCCTTTGAAACAATTAACCCCTTGGGCCCAGCACTGCAGGCAACCAGTACATTCTTTCTCCCACTGGGATTATTGCCAGAGAGCAGCAAACCGCGTTCCTTCACTACAAGTTTCGGAAACCTGTTTTGTAACCCACACAGGTGTGTCAGGTGCTAAGGAGTCATCCTTTATCAGGTAGAGACTAGGGAACAGAAGACCTGATAAGTCATCTGTCCATGGAATCCTTGAACTGTCATACAGAACGCAAGTACAAAAGCCCCAACCAAAAAGAAAATTCAAAGGTAACAATATTCTTCTCTTTTTAAATTTTCCATTATTTTTCTCTTCTCCACTGAAAAAAGTCATTATCGATTTTCTTTGCCTTTTTCTATTTACTGGCCTGTAGGTTTCTTCCTAGAAGGCCAAAATGAGGCTGGAACCTCCGACTTTGAAACAAGGTTCACCATATCTAATCCTAGCTTCATTATTCTCTTCAATTTCAATTTTCTTCCTTTATAACTATGTGACAGAGATGCATCTGGTGGTACCTTACAAATCAGACGTGTAGAGGGCTCTGAACCCAGTAGGGCCTGCCTTTCTGTCCAAGCCTCACTCATCCTGGTACTTTCCATCCTATTTGCCTATAGTAAGGGTTCACATGAAATTAACAAAGTAGTAAAGTTTTGTTGCAGCTTGTTCATCTTTCCCATGATAAACCCTCTCTCTCCCTTCGCCCCTAAATGCTCCACCTGTCCCTGTATTAGCAGGATTCAGAGTCATGACTGATATTATTTATGCCTCCCTCTAAACTTGACACATATGCCTCCATCACTGTTTTAATCAATAGCCAGAGGAGAGGCAAAATTAAATATGAGGAGACCTTCCGCACTGCTTCGTTGCATCGCCTACCCCTGGAATTTCAAGGGGCCTTTGTTAAAATAACGCCTATAAAGGAAACACTTCAAGACACAAGGAGCAATAAAAGGAAGAAACCGAGTTAGAAGTCGGGAAATTGGGTCAAATTCTCAACCAGGTCTCCCAGATGCCTAATGGTTTTCAACAGTGTGCTTCATCAACATTTCATGAAATGTTTCATTTTCTGAAACATTTTTGAGGGGTTCGAATCATGGCCATGACAATCTTCATAAGAAGATGCTGCTCTAGAAATTTTTAGGGTGGTGATCAACTAAAAATATTCTTTTAGATAATTCTTTTTTATATGTTTGATGAGAGAGAGAGAGAGAGAGACAAGTGACTTTGAGCTTCCACAGTCAATGCCACAAATAAGTCTCTTACTTCTTCCAACCCATCTGGAGAAGAATTTTTTTTGGGGCCCCCCTGTATGGAGAACAAGGTCTCACATTCTCTGGGAGAAAAGGAAGCACGAGATGAGGGTTAGCAATTGAAGAAGAGGACACCCCTGTTTACAGGAGCAGCCATGTCCCTGGTGCAGAATGTGGGGGTGGGGCTCTCCAAGGATGGGGGTGCAGGGTGGCTCCAGGGAAGGCTAGAATGCTCATTACTGACCCGTGGAAAGAAACGGGTGAAGAAGTAGTAAGGCGCCAGGGTGCCCCAGGGGCCTGGATACAGCTGCCCAGGAATGGGGATGGAGAGGCACCTGTGACCCTCCATCTGCAGCCTCTCCACAGCCACTCAGAAGAAACAGCAATCAAGCACTCCAGGGCTCCTGGCCAGGCACCTTAGAGGTCTGATCAGGTGCAGGGGTGGGAAGAAAATGCAAAAGAAAAACGGGCAGAGCTATTCACCAAGGAATAGGGAGAGAAATCCCAACACAACGAAACACCCCTCTCCTGTATCCTTGCATTTGATCTTCATAGTAACCCGCAGCAGTGGAATGGAGCTATCACTAACCTATTCTGCAATTTTCTCCCAGATGACAGAACTAGGTAGAAAGGAAGGCAGGGGAGCTGGGTCAGTCTGAGCTCTGAGCTGCATGGGAAGGAGTGTCTAGGGCATTTGAACTATGACTCAAGCCCTAGAGGCCATAAAAGAAAAAGAAACCTGATAAATCTGATTACGTGAAAATAACAATTTTCTGCATGGGGACTAACACTATAAATAAAGAAAAAATTACAAATCTTGGAACTCTTTTGGCGCCTAAAACACAGACAAAAGGCTCGTTTCCTTAATCTGTAAGGAAGCCTATAAATCATTTTTTTAAATCCAACAAAGCCTATTGAACTAACAGAAAGACAGTCAAAGTAGTTCATAAACACATTAAATGAGTCAATAAGAAGAACAAATGCAGAATAAACATAGAGCAAGAAGCTTCAACCTGTTTTAATATATACCGGATGGTGAGGGGAAGAGGACAAATGTGCTCCCATAATCATTCGTGAAAGAATAAACGAGTTCACCCTCTGTTCAGGGCACCCTAGTCCTACCAAAATCATAAAGATGCCCTTTGATACATTGTAATCCCAGCATTTGATCTGGCAGATCGACTCCTCAGTGTACGAAATGATGTCTACAGGAAACTCTCTTTTCAGCATTGTTCGTACCAGCCAACGTTGAAGAGAGACTCAAACATCCAACAAAAAGCACACTAATGAATAAATTATGGCGGGTCCCTGTAATGGCCTATTATTTAGGCGTGAAAGAGAAGGGGAAGCTCTTGGTGTGTTGACATGGAACAAGCCCCAAGGTATCCTGTCAGGGAGACAAAGCCAAGTAAAAATGACAAGTAGAAATGTCATCACAAGCAGGAAAATAAAATCCTAGGTATTTGTATGCAGCCTCGGAAAGACACCTGAGAGATGGGCAATGGTCATCGTTTCTAGGGAGAAGAGAGAGGCTGGAATGCCGAGGAAGAAGTCGTTTTTGTCTCTGTTATCTTTTATAATATCTGCTTATATTATTAATAAACTATGCATATATACACATGTAACATGTATATAATTATATACGTATACACACATATATACTTGTGTTATAGACATGTACATATGTACATTACATACAAATAAAATATCAACAAGTAGCTAAAGTGACTTCTGGCCCTCAACGCTGTGTGATATTGGGTAGTTAGCATCATTCCTTGAAAGGCTTTCAAATTTCTCCTCCATTACATAGGGATAATAACCCTACCTTCCTCTCAACATTTGGAGGCATGAATGGAAAGTCTTTTCATCGGCGCTTGGCATAGAGTGAACAAGTGTGTGTTAAGTAAATGTCACAGTCAAAAGAGACGTCTTGAGGAAGTGTCAGATGGGCAAGGAATCAGACCAGAAGAGAGAGAAGCCGGAGCAGCATGGAGTTCTACTTCAGCCAAGTTCACAGGCACAGGTCATGGGATGGGAATCCTCTGATGTGCACAGTGCAACCTGAGGTGGCTGGTGTGTAGCTGTCAGGAGAGAAGTACAGCAAGAGACACATAAAGAAGTGAGAAAGGACCAGCCATGACAGTTTCTCTGTGATGGCTAGACAGACATTAGAGCAAAGGGTTTTATTAAGAGATCTTAGAACTGGGCTTGAGAGATGGCTCAGCGGTTAAGGCACTTGCCTCCAGTGCCTAAGGCCCCAGGTTCAATTCCCCAGGACCCACATAAGCCAGTCCCACAAGGTGGTGGCCCTGGTGTGCTCTCTCTCTCTCTCTCTCTCTCTCTCTCTCTCTCTCTCTTTCTCTCTCTCTCTGCTTGAATAATGAATAAATATTTTTTTTAAAAAAGAGATCAGAACTAATTTCTAGTAGAGGATACACCCTTCATCTTCTAGAAATTATATATATATAATCTCCAAAATTTCTGGAACAATTTAGTAAATTCTGGAGCCAGGCTTTAAGAAACCCAGCTTTTTTATTCATTACAATAACTCTAACCCTCAGCTTCAGTTTCCTCACCTATAAAATGAGGATTAACTGCTAACCCATCCACAAATCTCCTTTTGGCACTAAAATTTTGTGAGTTTTGTTTCAGGCAGGGATTAACTAGTTTCATGACCGCATGGAGTATTTCAACAATCCAACACTATCACCTTTTACATTCGAGGCAATTTCATTTGGGGATGTGGTCGATTTATTAACTGAGCAACAGAAACAATAATCAGTGTCTGAGTCACAAATTTCTTGCCGTGTTAAGTGCATTTACCCCGAAGAGACATATCTACTGTTATAATACAGCAGATTCTTAATTTCCAAAATTCACGTTTGCCAAAGAAGCCATTTGTTATGGTTTGGATGTAAAATGCCCCTCATAGGCTCATTTGTTTGAACACTTGGTCCCCAGCTGGTGATACTGTTTGGAAAGGTTGTGGAAGCTTTAGGAGGGGTAGCCTTGCTGGAGGAAGTGGGTCACAGCCTTGAGATCTAATAGTCCAGCCACACTTGTCTGTTCGGATTTTCCTCCTTCCTCTTTGCTGATGTGATGCTGGCTGTCTTCTCCTGCTATGCTTTCCCACCGTGATAGAAATGTCCCCTCAAAACTGTAAGCTGAAATAAATCCTTTCTTTCTTTGAGTTGGTTCTGGTCAAGTACTTGGTCCCAACAATGAGAAAGTAACTCAGACATCATGCTTTCTTCATGACCTGAAGAAATCACAAGTGATCACTTATAAAAGGGGAAAAAATGACAACCAAGCCTTAAGGTTGATACTCAGTCTTTACCTATGCAAATGACAAGGTTGTATTTTAAGAATCGAAAAAAAATTGGTTGACCAAGAAATGGACAATGCAGTTTTCCAATTGTGGTGATTTATAGGACTTCTGTAAATGCAGGCAAGAAAAATGAACACAAAGAGACTCCACGCATACAAGAGATGCCCTGACTTCAATTTCTGATAGGGGCCATGAATCTTCCAGATGAACTCAGGTATTACAGCGAAGCTATAATCATTAAAAATTGCCTCTAGGGATTGTCATCTAAAACTCAACACAAAGAGAAAAGGCCAGGAAAAGATGGCCATTTTATCTAACAATTTTGTTTCCATTATGTTAGTCAAAATGTGATTTCTGTGTACTTTTTATAAAAGGCAACATATGTCAGAGTTTAATTGACTTATTGTATCTCTCAAGATATCATGTAATGTGTACCCTTACAAATCAAGAGCTGATTAGATTAATTTGAAATACATTATTTTAGAAAACAATTTCAGTTGCAATCAGATTTCAGCAATATGTTTTTGGTAATCGTATGAAGGAGAATATGAGGTATCTTCTAATATTCGAAGCATGTTTGCTGTTTGAAAGACTCCAGTACTGAAGCTAACTATCCAATTTACTAGAAGGCAGATGTAATTTATCACTGTTTCAAAGAAGTAGAGAGGAAATGCATAAATATGCTTTCATCTTGGAAACATATATATACCTGTAACTACAAATATGTATCTTTTTAAGTTGTTTACTATAGTTAACATCATTTGAGATAAGAGAATAGGCAAATCAAACCATAATATTAGATAGTTATTTCACCTGTTAGTTCCACAAATATAAAAAGGCAGGGAACTGTTTATGCTGCTGGTAGAACTGTAAATTGCTAACTTCTCCCCATGGCATTTTAACAGAATCAGTCAAAATGATGAATGTATTCACTCTTGGCTGCAACAGTTCCATTTCTATGATCTTTTTCCTAGAGATACAAAAAAAATTGAATATAAAACTATTCACCACACTCTAAGTTCATCCTAGCAAACACTGGAGACAGCCTGAATGTCTATCAGAAAGGGACGGGTTCATACTACAGTGACGTAGTGCAGCCTTACCAAAGGAAGAGAAAGTACTTAACTTACTTGAATGAACTGAATTCTAAAATGTATTTAAAAGACAACTGCACTCTGAATAAAAGAGAAAAGGTATGTACACATCAGTGATGGTTAATCTTTGGTTGTCAACTCGATAGAATTTAGAATTACCATGGAACTCTCTGGGAATTGTCTAGGTTAGGTTCACTGAGGTAGGAGAACTCACTTTAACTGACCCCACCCCATGGGCTTGCTTCCTGGAACATACAGAAAGGAGAGAGCTGGCTGAGCAGCAACATTCCTCACTCTCTGCTTCCTGACCATAGGATGAATATAGCCAACTGCCTCAAGATCCTACCACCATGCCTGAAACCTGAGGGAAAAAAACTGAAATAAACTCTTCCTCTTTTAAGCTGCTTCTGGTCAGGTCACGGCAATGAGAAAAGTAACTGTAGTGGTTTGAATGGAAAATGACCCCATAGCCTCAAGTGCTTGTGAGAAAGCCTCCTACTTGACCCTCAGCATACGGGCCATTGCTGGAGAGGTGTGTTACTGGGGGTGAGGCCTTGGGACTTTATAGTCTCCTTGCCGGTACTTAGGTAGCTCACTAGGACCTTTTCAGTCCTGCTGCTGTGACAAGATGTGGTACCCCAGCTGTCTGCTCTTTCATATTTTCCCCACCACGATGAAGCTTCCCCTGGAAACTGTAAATCATAATAAACCTTTTCCTCCCATAAACTGCATCTGGTCAGGTATCTTTACCTAGCAATCTGAAGGTAACCATATGAGATACTAATATAGCACCCATATGTATATATCTACATACATCATCTTTAGACATGGTGATGGTTAGGTTTTGTTGTCAACTTGAGCTTTTTAATTATCTTGGGTGAGGCTCTGAGGTTGTTCACTGGAAGGCAGCCTCTCAGTAGGGGGCAGGACGGAAGAAAGATCAGGGAAGCTAAAAATGAACATCCCTTCCTGAGAGGGCAGTGCAGGAAGGAAATTCCAGAGACTCAGGAAGTCATTGAGTCTGGAATAGGGTTGTATGGCCCCACCCTAAGGCTATATAAAGGGGGAAAAAATCTCCTCTTGCCCCTGCCTGTTTTGTTGTTGCTGTGGTGGTGATGGTGATGGGTTTCTCTCTCTGCTTGGACCTGTGAAAGGAGGTCAGCCTCTTTCACCATTATAGAGCTTCCCCTGGATCTATAGCTCCAATAAATCCTTTCCTCCCATAAACTGAGTCTGGTTTGGAGATTCATCCCAGCAGTGTGTGGCTGACTACGACATACATATATGTAGATAAGTATATACATACATACACACACATATACAAGACCCTAATTATATATATTGTGGCAAAGGAAACTCCATATCTGGGGCCACTATAAGGGAAATATCACTGCTGCATACCTTTTGCAATCTCTTAAATTTTTCTAATTAATTATTGACCTAAACAAGGTCTTGCTATGTAGTGCAGACTGTCATCAGACCCTTGATCCTTCTGCTTCAGCTTCACAAGTACTGGGATTACAGGCATGCCTCATTGCACCAACTTGAAAGCTTTCAAATCTTGAATGACACGAACATGATACTAACTTAAAGAAAACAAATGAGCAAGCGCGACGAACAAACTTGTTCATTGATAGGCAAGTTCGTAGCCATATGGATTGCCTTTGAGTGAGAAATTAAAGGACTATATTTTTAAAACATCAAAACATTTAGGGCAAGCCCCCCCACTTTTTTTTTTTAGTTCATATGAGTAAAACTGTGGAGAATAAGAATGCAGCACATTTGCTTTCTCCAGGTCCCTCAGAGTTCATAGAAAATAATAAATTAAACATAAGAGTTTATAGGAAAACCAAGTAAAGGAGCATAAATCATCATTAGCCCCTTCCCCAGATGAATGACAGAGGGACACGTGTTCTAATTAACACCACGTCACATTGTGTACAGAACAGTTAGCAGAGGAGACAGCAGATGGCCAACAAGCATGGCGGAGAACAAGAAGGAAAACTTGATCTGACCCTGCCGACGTCAAGCAGCTGGAAGAAATTGTACCTGGACGGGGGTATTTTAAAAGCACGGGGTGAGCGCACTCACGAAACTTTATCTAGCTAGAGGTGCATTGGGTTCTGCTGTTTTCTGTATTCAGATCCCACACAGCAAATACGCCTTCAAATCCATCCCTCCTTCTACACAGCCGAACGGAACACCCACACACCCACAACAAGCCACCTTGGGACAACAGAAAGTTTTCCTATCCCCAGGCAACAAATGGCTCAGTTATTTTAAACCAATTTAACATTTCAGTTCAACAAAAGGATTTTGGACATCATCTTGGAGTGGTTCTTTTTCCTTGTGAAATGGAGATTTATGAGACGAGTCAGGATAAGGGCCAAGATCCCAGAGCTGATGGAACTCTCTGATCTTCCCAGCAGGCACCTGGAGTTCCTTCTGGGGGCTCCTCCTCCCTCAAGGACAACCAGGAGAGCAAGGGGAAGGAAGCATCCTTTTCCTCTCATCTTCAGATTTATCCCACTCTTAGCTTTTCCCTGGCAACAAGGAAGCCAGTGGGAATGGCTGTTTCATTAAGCTGAGCCCTGGGCAGGGGACAGTGAGTGTCTCCAGATGTTGGAGACTTGGGCATAGCTGACAGCTTCTGTCCCCACTGACCCAGGCTGGAGGATGCCCTCCCAAGAGCCATCATGATGCAACCTCCCTCTTGCTCACCCACATCCCCAACAAATCCATTCAAGTTTCTAAAACCTCCATCTGGCTTCTGCCAGTTGACAATTATAGGCAT
The DNA here is from genome assembly GCA_004024765.1 of Zapus hudsonius. Classification (NCBI taxonomy): domain Eukaryota; kingdom Metazoa; phylum Chordata; class Mammalia; order Rodentia; family Dipodidae; genus Zapus; species Zapus hudsonius. Next base: position 10,158 of record PVHP010015659.1, on the reverse strand, counting down.
CAGGGCTGGTTGTTAGGAAAGATGGTGAGGTGGGTGAAGTCTTACCTACACAGAGCATTTGAAATGTGGTGAATAACAGGTGGACCGAAACAGAAAACGTCCCGTACACAGCAGATAGAGTTCTTGCTTTCTACACAAAACTCAGCAAATTTTTCATTTGCTTGAATTTGAACTCCAAATAACCAAAGGCAGAAAAAAGGCAGACCAAGAGCCAATCAGATTATCTTTAAGCTGTCGCAGTTACATTTACAGCTGAGAATTCTAAATATAAATGAAAGGAATGAGCCCTTGGACTTGAACTAGCACTTTATCCCAGGCACATGCAGACGCATGTTTATGTATGTTCCTGGAGCAGATTTATATACGTATGTATTTCAGACAAAGCTGGCAGCTGTCACCAAATTCTTCGAAATTATTCAAGGTACTGGGATTCAAACTTAATTCCGTTCTCTGTCAGAGACAGCAGACTCCCTTGAATGGAGGGTATTTTTAAATTTGAAAACTAATTATCCTATCTTGCTGCCTATAAATTCAATTTCTTTTTCTGAGGTTGTTTCTGTTGCCCATCCCTTGGTAGTCTCTCTGCATTACAGCTTGTTTACAACCTCATCTAAAAGCACAGGAAAAAAAAATCCAAGGCCAAATGAAAATAAGCCTGCTATCCTTTTAGGAGGGTTTGGTAGTGTAGTAAGAAATAAAAATGAAGCCTGTTCCTAAGTAGCAAATGTTATATAGACAATGTAGAAAGGATAAAGTGAAGAGAGAGCTAATTTCAGAGTCAGAATTTATTTATTATTATGATGATGCTTGGATTTTTTCTTTTTTATTATTAATTTTTTATTGTCCATAATGAGTTACATTATTTAATGGGCAAACAATGAGTTGTTATTCCCAGTTCCCCAATGCCCCTCTTCCCCATCCCCAATCAGCTGGATATCCTCCTCTGTGGGCAGTCTGGATCAGTCCTTGGGGGCATTTTCCCATCAAAACTAATCAGTCAGTCCATGTGCGTATTACATCATGCAAACTTTTTCGGCCTGGGTCTTGCTTTGTGTCAGCCTACTAGAAACTTCCAAGGCCATTCTGGATACAGCCTAACAAGCGCTCCTCCTCCCTCTCAACCCTGTTGACTCCCTGTCAAGAGAGTCCTTCACAACTGTGTCAAGAAAAGCAAGTTATCAACTAAAATTTATGCTTCCCAGCTGGGATAGTAAAGATAAACCAAACTCAATTGACCACAGTAAATATTTGCAAACCATATACCTGGTGAGGGGCTGTAATATTCAAAATATACTAAGAACCCAAACGACTCAATAGTGTGAAAATAAAGAGCTCAATTTAAAAAAAAAAAGATGAGGGACCTTAGTAAGCATTTCTCAAAAAAAAAGGCCAACAGTTAAATAACAAAATACTCAGTATCTCTCCTCATTAAGGAAACAGAAAAAAAAAACTCACAATGACAAAACACCCCGCAGATTACGATGGCTTTTATGAAAGACAAATGCATACAAATATACAAATACTGGAGAGGGTGTGGAGAAAAAGGAATCTTTGTACACTGTTGGCAAAGATGTAAATTAGAACAGTGGTTTTGGAAAATAATATAGAGCTTCCTCAAAAACCTAAAATTAGAATTGGTGTCTGATCCAGCCACCCCTATTCTCAGCATCTTCTCAAAGGAATTGAAACCCATTTGTTCAAGAGATGTCTGCACTCCCCTGCTCATTTCAGCATGGCTCATCCTAAGATGATATGGACACAGCATAAACTACATGGATAGATGGACCAAGGAAGGATGAACAATGGGATTCTACATAATGTTCCAAAAGAAAATTCTGTCCTGCTCAACATCCTGGACAGACATGGAAGAGGTTATGATAAGTGAAATAAATCAGACACATTATACAATGATCTCAATTATATGCAGATTCTTAAAACAGTTCCCTTCGTAGAAATGGACACTAGAAGGTGGTTAGCAGAGGCTGGGGCAGGGGTGCTGGGAGGGACAGGGAAGACAGTCATCACAGGGCCCAAATCTAGACGAAGGAAGAGATTTAGAGATCTGTTGATTGCGCTGTTTACTGCACTGCTTGGTGGCCAAAGTTAGAGTAATGTATATTTCAAATTCACTGAAAGAATAGAATGCTATCCTTCTCATCTCTCTGTTTTGCTCTCTCTCTCCCAATCTCCTCTCTCTCTCTCTCTCTCTCTCTCTCTCTCTCTCTCTCTCTCACACACACACACACACACACACACGTACAAACAACTTGGTGAGGTGTTGGATATGTTTCATGATCTTGGTGGAATTTTTCTATACAGGTATAGCAAAACATCACATTTACCCCATAAGTAAGCACAACTATTATTTGTTGAATAAATATATGAAAAAAGCACCAAGAAACAGAAGCAGCCTATCTTTAAAAAAAAAAAACACTACCAATCCCTTAGCTCCTTTCTACTCTCTACATATGTGCATTTGACATGTGGGACAAGTACCTCATCCAAAATTTTCCCTTCACTGGGGAGACTCAATACACTTCAAAGTGCTGAGAAGTGACAGTGGAGTGTTCAGCACTGGGACATCTCTGTCACACGCTCCAAGGCTCGGAGGTCATTACTGAAAAGGTGGTGGAGAGAATGTAAGAGCCTAAAGAAGAGGGAGGACTGTTACGGAGTGCTGAGTTCCAGACATAAAGTGACCATGACCATGACATTTGTTACATCATAGTGGCTGATTCACACAAGACCTGCACATTGTGAGGGGGGAAAAAGATGACATCATAACAGAAGGACTAGTCCAAAAGAAAGGGTTCAGTGGAAGGGGGATGGGAAGAAGGGACATTATGTGTGTGGAGGTTGTCAATAAAATGTCCAAAAGAAATTTTCTCTTCAATTTCTGCCCATCCACTAACAGCCTGTACAACCTGTGGTATCTCTTTGGAACTCTTTAGGCCTTATTTCGTCTTACCTAGGAAGGGAGGGGATTGACGTAGTGGCTCAGGTCTAATTCGAAGTGTCCATGGTGTATGATCCAAGGCTGTGGTTACACCGCCACACCTCCAGCTTGCCCCTGACTCATTTTTGTAAGGCTGAGTGTGTGTGCACGGTGCTTTCTGCACCTGGCAGGGAGGGGATGGGAGATGAGGGAGACAGGAGACCTTTACCCAGGGGCTTCATGCTGTTTGTAAGCAACTCCAGGCAAATGAGTAATAAAGGTTGGGAAAGACGAGTGAACCCAGACTGCTGAGCTGAGATTTCTCAACAAGGAGGGAAAAGTCACCTTGGGAAACTCTCTGGACTTTTCATTTCAGTAAGAGTCTAGGAAGCCATCCTCCATTCTCATTCTTTTAAAAAAATTACTTATGTATTTATTAGCATAGAGGGACAGAGAAAGAGAAAATGAGAGAGAGAGAGAGAAAGAAAGAAAGGAAAGAAGGAAGGAAGGAAGGAAGGAAGAAAGAAAGAAAGAAAGAAAGAAAGAAAGAAAGAAAGAAAGAAAGAAAGAAAGAAAGAAAGAAAGAAAAGAAAGAAAGAAAGAAAATGTGCATGCTAGGGCCTCTAACCACTGCAAATGAACTCCAGATGCATGTGCCACTTTGTGTGTTTGGCTTTACATGGGTACTGGGGAATCGAACCTTGATCGTTGGGCTTTGCAGGCAAGCCCATTAACTGCTGAGCAATCTCTCCAGCCCCCCTTCAAATTCTTTGTCCTCGTTCCCCTTGAGGGGAAGTGTGAGCGATGCTCTCTCCAGCCTCTCATGTTCATCACTCCTACATACTTACATTTGCATAAACTGGTTTCTGAGACTTCCTGATAAACAGTGTTAGTTAGGCCCATGGACCGTGGGAGTTGACCTTTGTGTAACTCTTTTCCCACGCTGGATGGGCACAGAATTCTTTAGAGCTCTTCTCGCCCTGACGTGTAAGCAACAGATTTTTCCCCCTGCCACTCAGGAGCCAAAGCAGTCACTGTGAACCCAGTGAAACAGCCTGCAGTGATTGGTCTCCAGCCCCCACCTCCTCCAAAGGAAGACATCTTCTGACAACACCTGAATCCAGGTATTTGTAACTGTATTGCAAAATAAAAGTTTAATTTTTAAAACACATTTCTTTTTATACTTTAATTGACTTATTTGAGAGACAATGAGAATGGGCACACCAGGGTCTCCTGCCACTGCAAATGAACTCCAGATGCACGCGCCTCTTTGTGCATCTGTCTTTATGTGGATAGTGGGGAATCAAACTCTGGCTGGCCATCAGGCTTTGCAAGCAAGTGTCTTTAACCACTGAGCCATCTCCCCAGCTTTCTAAAATAGAAATATCGAAGTCTTACTAGTTTCATCCAGTGGAGAACTACATACATTATGGCTATCTGTTTCAACACGCTTTATGAAGAAACAGCCTCATAATGTTCTGTGGGGCCCCTGAGGAAATATTTATTTGGCCACATGATGGTTAGTCTTAATAACTTTCTGGAATTTGGAATCACCAAGGAAACACACCTCTGGGTATGCCTGTGAGAGACACTTGGGTTGAGGTGGAAAGACCCATCCTAAATGTGGGTGGTACCATACATTCCATGGGCTAAGGTCCTGCATCCGATAAAGAGAAGTTTAACATTGTCATTCCTCTCTCTCTTGCCCTGCCTTACTGCCCATGATGGACTGCATCCCCTCGAACTGTGAGCCACGATAAAACCTCAGTGGTAGTTTGCATGTATGTCCCCCATAGACTCAGGGGTTTTATTAAAACTTGTAACTTGGCTCTCCAGCCGCGTGGCTGGCTGGAGGAGGTGTCTTTGGTAGGGTGAATCTTGGGGTCCCAGCCCTAAGGTGTGTGGGGGTAGATCTGATTTCTAGACCAAAGAGTAGATCCTTGCTGCTTATGGGTTTCACCGGCTGTTTATTGTTTCTCTCTGCTTGGATGTAAGGGAGTAGCTTCTTGTGCCATTGTTGATGGAAACCTCCCAATCTATAAGCTTGAAATAAATCCCTTCTTCCCCTAACCTATGTCTGGTTTGGATGTTCATCTTAGCAACGTGAAGCCGACTACAACACCCTTCTCTCCTTAAGTTTCTGTGGTGAGGTGTTTTGTTACAACAATGAGAAATACATAGTCTTCATTTTGCTCCAAGAGTCCTTTACACTGAACACTTTGGGAATAAACTTTTGGGGGGAGAAGGGAATAAATTTTTAATCACCACAGTTTGTGTGACCCGAAGACCATTAAGTGATTGGGGTCATGTTAAAGAAAGGTGGGTTGTATTAAACACACACGTGACAGAATTAATATCCTATCTCACCACATATAAATCCAGCCATGACAAGTTATTGGTACCCCCTGACTATTCTCAACACCCCCAAACCTATCAGCGGGCACAGGGTGAAGGGCATTTGGAACGTGTGGTTCTTTTCTGGCTCCTGTCCTTAAGCACTGTGACGCAATGAGCCACACTGTTGTCAAAGAAACAAAGGATTTGCTTAAGTAGTTTCACGTGTAAACTGCCTGGGCAGAATGGTGTGCATTGCATGTTACGTGTAGTTTTCTTCTTATTGTTTGCAGTTTCCAGCTTAGGATTTATCCAATTATCTGTTGACGTCTGGAAGGCCAGGCAAGGGGGATTCCAGTTACAGGAAATGCTATTGCCCTGCAGGCCCGAGCGAAGGCTGGAGCAGATGGGGCAGTTGATCCAAGGAATGGGGGTGCTGGCACACTGCATGGGGTTATGCTTGGGGGGGGGGAGGCAGCCTGGCCAAAAAAAAAAAAAAACAGAGTGTGAAGTTTAACTGTGAAACTGCTATGAACCACTTTGCGTGGATCTGTTATTTATTACAGGAAGGACAGTGAAAACAGTCCGGGAGTGTGCACAGAGTTAATGGTGGTTGAAACCTGCTTGAGGTGACAGCCAGCATCTGTCTGGAGAAGAGTGTGGGACACAGTCAGAGGACCCCACAGGGCTGCCCTGCCATGGAGAAGTCCTTCCATGGGTGACTGACCAGCTGTGCCACTGGCAGACGGGACTTCTTGGAGAGTCTACACTCAGGACAAAGAAACCTCAGCCTCCATTTATGGACCCTTTAAAACCTGTCAGATCACTACACTTCCCCTGCTCCAAAGTGTCCCCTGGCTTCCCATCACAGGAAAGACAAAATCCTAGACCTGGTAGAATTTTCCCAGCCTCACAGTGATTCCCTGTGTGAACAGAACTGCCCTCAAGGACATTTTAGAAAACCATGGATCAGGGCTGGAGAGATGGCTCAGCGGATAAGGCACTTGCCTCCAGTGCCTAAGGCCCTGGGTTCAATTCCCCAGGACCAACATAAGCCAGCCCCACAAGGTGGTGGCCCTGGTGTTCTCTCCCTGTCTCTCACTCTCTCAATCTCTCTCTCTGTATCTCTGCTTGAAAATGAATAAATAAAATATATTTTAAAAAAAGAAAACCATGGATCAATAACTGGGGACATTGGGAACCCCTGGGCGTGGGAACTCACAACCTGAAATTCCTAGTATGATCTAAGACAATCCAGCAATGTCCCTGTGACTCTGCAACATTCAGGGACAAACCGAGGACCAAGTTCCATGTCCACACCAGCATTAAACCACGAGGAATGCACAGGGGAAGGTGTAGGACAATACTGAGAGCTCGTCACTGTTTTAGAAATACACATCACTAAAGGCAACAGCGATTATATCGTTCGAGTCATCAATGAAACACACCCACAACCATGCGCACTGATAGCCACCCATCCCCATGATCGTATACAGTAGGTGCTCCATACGGCCTCACGGGTATATTCTCCAGTACAGTCACTGGACACTGACATACTGACATACTTATTATATTAGAATTCCTCCTTGTCTTGTTTTTTAAAATCTCCTTACAGTTTAGGCATTACACTGATGGTTTGTAGGTATGTGGATGGGAAAGTTACATTTTCTAGAAGTTTCATTGCAGAACGATAAACTCAATGTAAGAAAATGTCTAATGTAAATCAGCAAGGTTTGCATTGAGCCAGGACTTCCTCCCTCCATCCCATGCCTTACCACGTACCCTTTCTCCGTGACACTTCTGTTCAAAGCCCTGGATTCCATCTTCCTCCTTCCATCTCCCCACCTCTGCTACTCTGAGACTTCTAACTTGTCCTCTGTCTCCCAGACAAATACCCACAAGGCTCCTTCCGGGCTCCCCTTTCCCAATTCTCCTTTGACTTTGTACAGAAGGTGGACTGGCTAGCATTCAAGGTTCTGCTTGACTCTATTGAAGTTCTGATTAGAGTTATGCTCTAGAAGACCAAGGATCTGGTCTGTCTTCTTTCCTGGCACCAGGATGGGAATCTAACCTATAAATGACACTTATCAACAATGTGCTGATGATTCTGACCCTACAAAAGGGCTCAGCTTCCCTGGACCCGGCAGCTTCTACCTCCTCCCTGAGCCACTGAGGCAGGACGGGCTTTTGTCTCCACTCGCTGTGTTTTCTTGCCCCACATTCTGCCAGGTTATAGGGCAGTAAAGGAGACAGACGACTGAAGGCATGTGGTGAATCTTAGAACCCCTCCGTGGCCACACTGGAGCAAGGTTCTGCCCCTGATCTAGGTTCACCCTGTGTGTCCTCCCTGCCCGCTGCACTGTGGGGGAGATGGTTTGATTCTGGGAGGAATGGTCCCTCAAAAGAGAAACCAGCTTCTGCAACTCCATGTTCAACCAGGACCACACATAGTCAGAAATTGCTTAGTACTGGTTGCAGGTGGCCAAGGTGTGTCTTTCTTTTCTTTTCTTTATTTTTGTTTATTCTTTTCTATTTTGTTTTACCTTTCACTCTTCCTACTGTGGGCCTCCTTGAAATGAATTTGAGGCAGAAATCATGAGGAGGAAATTCTCTTCAAACTGAAATTCCAATGGATACTTCTGTGGCTCCTGATCACCTATCTGTCACCCTGAAGTCCTAAGAGACCTTTGAAAAAATGCAGGAAGTATTCAATCCACAGGAAACCCAGAAGGATGTGCTCCTTCGGCCAGACCCAAGTTTTTCTCTGACTTCTCTCTAGCCTCCTGTCTCCTTCTCTGTCCTCACAGAATCCAGGGGTTTCAACACAAATTCTACCCTTTAGTTAAACCTCCGTCCTTATCACACACAGACACTTAATTCTTGAAAAAACTAACCCTGAAGAACATTAGTAAAAAGATACTCTCCAGGCTGAAGAGATGGCTTAGTAGTAAAGCTACTTGCCTATAAAGCAGAGAGACCTGAGTTTGATTCTCAGTACCCACATAAAGCCAGATGCACAGGTGTCTGGAGTTCTTTTGCAATGGCTGAAGGCTCTAACATGCCCATTCTGTCTCTTTCTCTCTCTCTATCACTCTCTAAATAAATAAATAAATAAATAAATAAATAAATAAATAAATAAATAAATAAATAAAATATATTTTTAAAAAGGATGTGTTCCTTTAAAAGAAATTTAGCCAAGCCAAATGGCTAGCCTCCATGTGCCAAGAAAGAAAACATGACCCCACTCACCCAGTTCAAACCCTTCACATCACTTAACTCCAGGTGCATTGTGTAGATATAAACATGAAAGTCAAGTGATAGAACTTTGAGATGCTAACAGAAGAGAAAATCTTCGTGACCTCAGGCTAGGAAGCATTTCCCAGCAAGAGATGACAAGCACTAACCAAAAGGGTAATAAATCAGACTGGATTAAAATTAAATCTTTTCCATCAAAAGATTTCTGTTCAGTGTTGTTTTTTTTTTTTTTTTAAAAAAAAGGCAAGTCACAGGCAAGGGAAAGACATTCATGAAGAGTTTACAGACAGAAATGGTAAAGAACTTGTACAAATCCAAAAAGAAAAACAGTTCACAAACGTGCCAGAGATGTGAACAGACTTGCCACAGAAGAGGATACCAAAAACCAAATGAAAAGATGAGTAGTGTCAGAATTAGGACTCAGGAAATTGTAAATTGAACCCACAATAAACGTACCAGGATGGGCACGCATGCTGAGGGTGTATGTTGATACACCCATTTTGGAAAACCATTTATTATTCTATCTCTAACAGTCTTTCTCAACAGAAATGTATGTACAGGACTCCAAAGGACAGGAATAATAACGTCTCCAGAAGCATTATATATGACAGCATTAAAAGAAAGGATGTATTAATGGATAAAATCTTACAACAGAATTCAACAAGGAAATGGAGAACCGGGCTGACTACTAGGCATTGGGGATGGGGAAGAGGGGCGTTGGGGAACGGGGGATAACAACTCATCGTTTGCCCATTAAATAATGTAACTTATTATGGACAATAAAAAAATAGGGGACTGGAGAGGTGGCTTCAACGCACAAAGTGCATGCATCTGGAGTTCCTTTGCAGTGGCTAGAGGTCCTGGAGTGTCCATTCTTCCTCCCTCCCTCCCTCCCTCCATCTCTCTCTGCTTGCAAACAAATAAATAAAAACAAAAACAAAAACTTTAAAACAGCATTACTGTATGTGTGATCCAGGAACTCCATTTCTGCATACATAATCAAAAGACTCAAACAGGGAACTCAAACAGATTATGTACACATTCATAGCAGCTTTATCCACAATAGCCTAAAAGTAGAATCAAGTCAGATGCCTGCAGTTAAATGATTGATAAGAAATATGTGATATATACATACAATGAACTTTTATCCAGCCTTGGAAGGAAAGAAAATTCTGACACATGTCACAGCATGGATGAACCTTGAAGTTACTATTTTGAGAGAAATAACCCAGTCCCATGGGAGATTCTGCTTACATGAGCTACTTAGAGTGGTGAAATTAATAGAGAAAAAAACAGCTTGGTAATCGCCAGGGGTTAGAGGCTGGGGGGTGGAGAGTTACCAACAGGTACTAGGCTTCTATTTGGAAAGAGGATATGAAAAATAATCTTCAGAGGGATGGCTGCACACACTGTGAATGGACTTAATGTCCCTGAGCTACACCCCTAAAAATGACTAAAATGGTCAATTTGATGTTACATATATTTTACCACAATTTAAAAATACTGGAGGGGAGCTAGGGAGATGGCTTAATGGATGAGAGTGCTTCTTTTGCAAGCATCAGGACCTGAGTTTGATCTCGCTAGGGGTGGCCACGCATGCCTGGAACTCAGGTCCTGTGGTGAGAGGCAGAGAC
>PVHP010015658.1:0-37070 GCA_004024765.1 Zapus hudsonius | reverse complement strand
TGGGCAGCGAGCGGCGGGATCGGGCCCCACGACCGTCCCCGGCTCAGACCCGTCCCCGGACGCCCCCTCCCGCGGCGCAGAGACCCCGCCGACCCCGAGGCCGGCCTCCGCGGACACTCACGCGGCCCGGCTCCGTCGGCGTGCGCGGCCGGGGACGCGGCGGTGGTCAGGACGCGCAGGGCCCGGGCTCCGGGGCGCAGGCCCGGCCTCAGCCGCAGCGCGGCGGCGGCCATGCCGAGGGAGGACGGCGAGCCGGAAAGGACACGCGCGGCCGCCGAGGGGCGGGGCGGGCGCAGGCCACGCCCCCGAGACCGGAAACGCCGCGAGCGCCGTGCCGGAAGTAAGCGGGCTGGGGGAGAGGGAGGGGGAAAGCCGGTAGATTTGAAGATATTTTATTTACTTACAAAGAGGGAGGAAGAGAGAGAAGAGAGAGAGATGGAGGGAAGGAGGGAGAGCAGGGCGCCCCAGGACCTCAGCTGCAGCCTCCCCTTTGTGCCTCCGGCTTTCGTGGGCACTGGGGACTCGAACCCGCGCCGACAGGCTTTGGACGCCAGCACCTCTCACCGCTGAGCCGTCTCCCCAGCTCTACCATCATTTTCTACATTTTTTATGTCCTCAGTCCGCAGCCCTAGAAGCCCTGAAACTCACCAGTGCCCACGCCTCGGCCTCCCAACCCAAGAGCTTGAATCGTGTGTTTCCTTCAGTCTCTCGAGAGGGAGAGGGTGGGGTCCCCTGGCAGCTGGAACTTGACCTCACCGCCGTCCAGGGATGTGAGGTCTTCGTGCATTCAGACATCTGGGCGTGCAGGGTGTGGGGACCTGGAGCCTGTCATGCTTGGTTAGCCTTGCAGAACCTAGGGGGAAATGAACTCTCCTTTCTGCCCTACCAGTTAACATTCAACCCTTAATGAAAATCATCACCTTTGTGTGTGTGTGAATGCATGCTCTTGTATGTGAATGCTGCCCACCTCCTTCAGGGACGGGGTCTCTCACTGGTCAGGAGCTCACCAGGTAGGTGAGCCCCAGGGATCCTCCTGTCTCCCTGCTCTGAGATTACATGCTCACTCAGCCTCACCTGGCGGCGTGGGTACTGGGGATCAAACTCAGGTCCTCAGCACCCATGGGTTGCTGGCAGGAATCAAGCTAAGGAAGAGGCTTGCAGCAGACTCAGCAATCTGAAAGGAGCCCACCCTGCTGGGCCCAACCTGGACTCTGTAAAGTCACCCAGTGTGGGAAACATTCCACCGTCTGTCTGAGGCCACCAGGACAATGGCAGGTGTCCTGCAGATTATGAAAGTGACACTCCCTGTGTATTCTGCCTTCCTCTGACTTCCTTAAAGAGAGGGCCTTGGTGGGAAGTCAACTTTTCAAGGAGGGGAAAGAAAGCTTGAAGTAGCTGAGCGCTCCTTTCCTGAAGTAAGGAGACACCAGACATGCCATGGAAGCTCCCTCCCTCACTGTCATGCAGGACTTCTCTGCAAGACCAGGCTTGACGGCAGGGGCTTGGGATGGGTATCTAAATTTGAAGAACACTAGGTTTGGTGGACAGAAAACAGGAGGTGTCTCTTCAGGCCCGAGCCATCCGCACACCCTGCATGCTGAGCAGGACAGACTGTGAGCACTGTGTTCAACAGACACCGCTTATCCTGAGTCCTGTCAGCCAGCAGCAGAGTGAAAGGCAAGAACTACGTCTTCAGCTCTTTTTTTTTGAGAAGGGATCCAAATTTGCAGAAATCCTCCTGCCTCAAGCTGCAGAGTGAGAGACTTAACAGGTGTGAGCTACCACACCCCACCTCATCTTCAACTTTTTAAAAATATATTTTTTTATTTATTTGCAAGAACAGAAATAGAAGAGACAGGAGGATCACTGTGAGTTCGAGGCCAGCCTGAGACTATATGGTGAATTGAAGGTCAGCCTGGACTAGAGACCCTACCTCTAAACAAAAAAAAAAAAAAAAACTATTATTTGTAAGGAGAGAGAGAGAGAGAGAGAGAGAGAGAGAGAGAGAGAGAGAGAGAGAGAGAGAGAGAGAGAACGGATGCTCCAGGGCATCATGCCACTGCAAAGGAACTCCAGATGCATCCATGAGGAGACAAGGAAACTGAACATGGGCCAGCATGCAAGCCAGCGCCCCTAACCACCGAGAAACCTCAACATTTTATTGACAACCCCCACACATATCGACAACGGATGCTATAATCTCCATCTCATCTCTCCCCCCTTTCTTATCCCTTCCCCACCGACTCTTTCTTTCTAACTAGGCCTTCTTCTATTTTGATGTCATCATTCTCTCCTCCTATTGCGCAGGTCTCCAACAAACACTTTCTAACAAGGGATTCTTTTCTGAGTTACTTTTGATAAAACTGAAACAATTCCAAAGCACATCCCACCCAAGTCCTTTCTGTACAGAGAGAGGAAACCAGGAACAGGAGCGGGCATAGGGGTCCGTGGGAGAGAGCAGTGCTGAGTTTTTGTTAAGGACTCCTGAACTGAAGCGGGCATCCTAAATGTGGCTCAACCCCCTTTCCCACCCACCCTGCCCTCCCTCCTGCCCTCTCACCTCCACCACCACCACCAGCAGCAGCTTATAGGTGTGACAATCATTCTATTTCAAAACTTTTTCAAATCAAATTTTATGCATGAGTTTATTATCCCCTCCCCCAATTTTGACTATTGAGTAAAGACAAAATTACAGGGTTTTCTCTTTCCGTAACTGCACACAGGTCCGGTTCAGAGGATGCTGATATAAGCCTTGCCCACCTCCCGCAGCACACCATTCTCCCTCAGACAGGTCCCGAGCAGCTCTTTGATAGAGACACACTCTTCGGTTTCCAGGACGAACCGTTCCACAGCCTTCCTCCCCGGCAGTTGGTTCTTCTCCGCTGTACTTGCGATACTGTCCAGGACAACGCCCCTGATGTCCTTAGGCTTTCCTGGCACACCAAAGATGAGGAACAGCCCCAGACAGTCCTCTCCTATCAAGCCGCAGAACTCCTCCAGCTTGTCGAATCTGCTTCTCTTCCAGGGAGACTCCTCCCCCCTTGACTCACAGGGCTTTGGGTCCCTCGCAGGAGAAGAAGACATCCTCAGCGTCTGCACTGCCAGCTGAAGCCGAATTTGCTTGTCAGGTCCCCAAAATGTCCAAACCCAGTCTGCCCCGAACAGCAGGGCCTGGTGCTTGGTCATCTTGGTGGTGGTGAGCCACTCGTCGGCCCCCTTCTCCTGGCAGAAAGTGATGAAGTGCATAAGGAAGACTTCATTCAGTGTGTCAGCAGCAGGGCCGAGTCCGCTCAGTGGATACTCAAATCCAAGATACTCCTTCAGCCTCTGAGCTGCGTGGACAACAGCTCCGCTGACCACTTCACACGCCCCAAGAGCCTCTTTACCATCCTTCAGAGCCAAGGGCTGCGATGCTTTCTGCCCCATCCTGGCAGATCTCAAGCCTGGGGAGCCGCTCAGAACTGCTTCTGTTCAGCTGTCAGAATGCTCACCGCTTCCGTGGAGGAGCTGAGCACACAGCCTGGGGCTGGACAACCGTGACAGGGCTCCCTGTTTGCCAAGTGGGTGTACTGTGTCCACACAGACTCCTGCTGCCTAAGTGACCTGTCAATCTGTTCTTCTCTACTTCGGATGGCAGGTAAATGCTTTAGGTAGATTTTAAAAGCAGCCCAGACCTTCTTAAGAGCAGGTAGGTCCAAACCACATCTTTGCTACAACTAATTTCCTCATATTGTGAGTCATTTTGTTTGTTTTTCCTCCATTTCTTCTGTCTGGTTTCTTACTCCTCACACCAGATGCCCCTAGCTCTTTTTATGTACCTTTCTGAAGCAAAGACCTCAAGCTCGTCTCTGCTGATAGGCATCATGAACCCCACGCGAACCAACATGGACGCTTACACACAGGAGCATCTGTTACTCCTTTCAGAAACCAAGACTACGTGTTACTCTTTGAACAAAGGACAATTAAATAATGACAAAAACATGACATAATTATCAACTGACTTTATTTCCTTTTCTAAAGTAATGCCAACAGTATATATTTTATAAAGAAAATGTATGTCAAAATTTTTAGCCTTATCACATATCATCTGTTGTTACAATTGTCCTGAATAAAGACTATTTGGCATCTGTCAGTTTCCTGATAATTTCCACCAGGTTCTAATAACAAACTGAGTTTTTTCAATGGTGACATTCATTCTCATTAAACCAACACCCCAATACAGGAATGACCCTATAGAGTTACCCAATAATGAATGGCAGAGTTCTAAGGAAATCATTATCTCATGAAACCATTTGCTTGTGAATAAACAGTAGTGGTGTGTCTTGAGGAACAGCTTCATAACTGCTGACAATATAAAAAGATAAAACCACTGACAATAATATTTTTTAACCAAGTGCACAACTGTAACCCAAACTGCCTATCTCCACCCCAACGTGTGAACTCATGTCTTCCAGGGTTAGCCCTCTTTATGTAGCCTTGGATGAAAAACAGATTGTCTCCAATATACCTAACATGCATGCACACACATGCACACGCGCACATGTGCACATGTGCACACACACATACACAGAGGAACAACTTTTGCTGGATCTTTGTATTTGCTTTATAGAGTTATCTGAGCCTTGAGTAATAGAAACACATGAACAACACTTTGTTTAAGAGGATAGCCATGATAAAACTAATTTTTCATCCTTGGGATATTTGATCGTGATTGAAATAAAAATAAATCAAGGCCCCATTCATTGACAGCCTGAAAAATGCACAAATAACAAGGCTAGGCAGTTTAGCATCTCACTGTGAGAAATAAAAAACTAATACTGCAAAGTTTTTGGTTATGATTTCTTCAAAGTCTTTTGAACAAAAAAAAAATTCTGAGAGGGATAAGAATGAATCTGAATACTTCAAGTTAAATATCTATTAATACCCCTCAAGTTCTTCCTTATAAGGTGAATGGATCCAGGGTTAAGGCTGAAATTCTTAAACTGTTCAGCAATTTTGTGGGATCCTCAAAGAAGTGAATTTCATGGATAGTAATGTAGCCTGGAGGACGAACACCGTTAAAACTCAGCAGTGAAGAAAGACGGTCCAATGTCTTCAGGAATGGCTGGCACATGAAGATTTAGATTCCTGTGTTTTGTTTTTGCTTTTAATATGTCACAAAATATATGTTCTGTTTCCTATATACTGTATATATATACATATATTAGAAAAATATATAAAAATAAGACAGTAAGAGGCAAGTGGAGGTGTGGCTGGCATTTAATGGCACACTGAACACCTGACAACATTCCACACCCGGATCCGGAGAGCACAGAATGTCCAGCTGTGACGCTGTAGTGACAAGGACGGGCCAATGTCTGTCACGTGCTGGTCGCTGCTCCCCAAACCCTCTGATCTGGGGATGTGAAACACTGTGGTAAACACACATCTTAATGTAACACTTTAAATATGATATATCACAGATCTTTACATTAAATAGAGGAAAAGCAAGAATACCCTCATTCACCAGTGTCAGTTTCTGTGGCATCTTCGGGACAGGCACGGTTCCTCCACTTCCGGTCTCCACCTCAGAACGAGCGGAAGTTGGATTGATAACTGGTTCACAGCGCATCTGCTGCAGGCACTATCTGAAGCACACGTGGGCACAGGACGCCGGGGGTCCTGGTGCTCCGGGGCTGTGGTCAGACATTCGAGTCTTCATCTGTGATGCTGGCGCTGGGGGAGCGGGCGGCAAAGTCCTTAAACATGTCATCTTCCTTCAACATGTGCTGAAAAAAGGGGACCAGAAGTCACACTGGGCTCTGGGCTCAGAGCCACATCCTCCCGTGGGCATGGAGGCCTCTGGAGCTTTCAACACGCTTTTAGAGCATGTCCACTTCCTTGCACAACTTACCGTGAGGTTGTTAATGCCTTCGGAAAACACGCCTATCTGTCGCACTGTCCCTTCCGAGTCTTCCATCTGTCAAGAACAGACCACAACGTGACAAATCAAGGCCAGAGCAGCTGCGTGGCAATTAAGTGACACTGGACGGGAAGGAGAGCCGTCAGTTTCCTTGCTGTAACAACGCTCCACGTCTGTGCTCAGGCCTGGGATGCACAAGCAGCCGGTGCTGATCCATTGCTCTGGATCGGTGGGCACAGCGTACTCACCTGCTCTAGCCGGTCCAGGTCATCCTCATCATACGGGCGCATGTCCATGCCAGCTCTGAACCCCTTCTTGGAGGCACTTCCTGACGCCTGTCCCAACTCCATTGGGCAGACATATTCTTCCCCATCTTCCTGCTTCTTCTTCCTCAGGTTCCCAAAATTGCTGAATGTAAGTTTCTTTGGCTTTAAGAACAAACAACATCCGGGGCTTTGTTAAAACTCACATGATAACACGTATGTAATGTAAATATCCACCCTTCACACAGAGAAAGCAACTTGATCATTAAATCTGAATACCAAACCCAACGGTATCCCAAGCATAGAAGCTCCTGGTCATAACTCTCAGGAGATGACCGGACAGCCAGTGGTGACCGCAACACGCCAAACCCTTTGTTTACACCTTCATACAATGGGATTTCTCTGCAGGCTGAGACCAGTTTTGCAAGGTTTTTCAATCTAAATTCAGCCAGAGTAAGTAGTCCCAGCTGGACCTAGAGGCACAGACCTATCATCCAGCTACTCAGGACACTGAGGCAGGAAGATGGCAAGTTTAAGGCCAGCCTGGCTAACTTAAATAGTGAAGAATCCACAACAAGAAAATACAGGAGGCAGGGGCCTGGGAATATACCTTGCCTAACACGTTTGAGGCCCTGCCTTCAATCCCTAGTGCTGGGGCTTCGGGGTTGTCAAGAGAAAGACACCGATATCAAAACAGATATTCAGGCAGAGAAGTGGGAGGTGGGGGTTGGGAATGGTTTGGTGGTTGTTTCCGTATCAGAACTGGTCACTGGTAGAAGCACCTGCTTCTGGAGAAAGGGTCTAGGGAAGCCCCATCTCACTCACTGCAGAGTCCCTGAGACTACCAGGCCGGAAACAGACGACTCTCCCAGAGGTCTTCAGTCTGACACGTTTTTAAAGGAGGAATGGGTACAAAGGCAGCTGGGGCAAAAACAAGCAAAAAGAACTTGCCCACATTTCAGGAGGAAGACAAGCTCTGTCTTCACAAGGAGGGTGAAATAGCATTCAAGAAGAGCTAACCAGGAACAACTTAAAAGAAGAAAAGTAATGTTTGATGCCTCTTTTCTTCCCTTTCCTCCATCTCCTTCTCTTCCCTCTCTTCCTGTCTCTCCTTCTCTATAGTAAGGTCTTGCTATGCATCCCAAGCTGGCCTCAAACTTGCAGTCCTCCTGCCTCAGCCTTCTGGTGCTGGGATTATAGGTGCACATCATCACTCTTTGGTTTTGGACACTTTAGGTAGTTTTTCCTAACTTGCAAGGCTGGTCGATTATAAGCCAGACAAGCTAAATCTTTACAAGGCGAAATTTTCCCAATTATTTATTTATGAGAGAGAGAGAGAAGGAGAGAGGGAGGGAGGGAGGGAGGGAGGGAGAGGGAGAGAGAGAGAGAGAGAGAGAGAGAATAATGAGGGTGCTCCAGGGCCCCCAGCCACTGTGAATGAACTCCAGACCCATGAGCCACCTTGTGCATCTGGTTTTATGTGTGTACTGGGGAATCGAACCAGGATCCTCAGGCTTTGCAGGCAAACGCCTGAACCACTGAGCCATCTCTCCAACCCTTACTTACCTCTCTGCAGTACTATCAACTGAACCCAGGCCTCACGAATCCCAGGCAAGCATTCTACCACTGATCTATTCCCACGGCTCCAAAACCTTCCTCCTCTGCTTGATCTACCCATGTGCATGAACAGCAGGGCCACCCCATTAATATTGGAGCCCAGGTCCCAGCCTCTCAGCACCACCCGTGCACCAGCCACGGACACCAATCTCAGGTCATGGCGAACACTAATAAAATAAGTGACTTCTGCAAGAAACCTTCCAAAATGCTTTCTGAAAGCTGGGTGTCATTACTCCCAGCACTTGGGAGGCAGAGGTAGGAGTTCAAAGCCAGCTGGGGGGTACAGAGTGAGTTTCCAGGTCAGCCTGAGCTAGAGTGAAATCCTGCCTCAAAAAAAAAATTCTTTTTAATTATTTTTGAAATATGTGTGTACACACGTGCAGGGTGGCTGGGGTAGTGTGTGTGTGTGTGTGTGTGTGTGTGTGTGTGTGTGTGTGTGTGTGTGAAGCAATTATTAAATGGCACAGGATGAACTAACCTTTGCTTTGGCAGTAGCTGTTAGAAGTACATAATCTGGTGACTCCATGGCATCTCGCTTCTGGTGCTGGGCCTCAGCGCCGATCAGAAGGTTGAAATGGGTGGCCAAATGCCTTCGCAACAAGGTCTTATTTGGAGGAATGTTCAGCAACTGAGCCATTGTTTCTACATTAAAACGAGGTTCTAGAACCTGGACGAAAAGTTAAGATTGTTAAAAGGTCTCATAGATCATACATGTTTATTTTTATTTAAACAAAATATTTATTATTTGACAGAGACGGGGTAGAGAAAGAGGGAGAGGTAGAGACAAAAAATGAAAATATGAATGTTCCGGGGCCTCCTACTGCTGCAAATAAATTCCAGATGCACGTGACACTTTGTGCATCTGGCTTAACATGGGTCCTGGGGAATCAAACTCCAGACACATGTGCCACTTTGTGCATCTAGCATCACATGGGTACTGGGGAACTGAACTTGGGTCAGTGGGCTTTGCAAGCAAGTACCTTTAACCACTGAACCATCTTTCCAGCCTAGAATTTGATCTTTAATTTACTGATAATTTCTTCAATGTGCCTAAGATGGTCCTGTACTCCAGCCTTCAGATCTTCTAGTAGCAACAAAGGGTGCTGCCTCTTGGGTACTATCTTTCTGGTGTGTGTCTCCCGGGGGTGCTATCTCCCTGGAGTGCTGTCTCTCTGGGGGTGTGGTCTCTCTCGAGTGCTGCCTAGGAAGTGACTCCTTGTGAAACAGCAATGTGTGGACACACAATCTAATCTCTGCAGAAGTTTGAAATCACTGCCGGATATCATTTAATATAAAAAGGTCAGTAAAAAAGAGAAACAGGTTTAGCTAGAGTCTGATAATATAAATAAAAATGCTGAGCAAGTGAACCCTACTGAAGAATACAGGAGGGTTGGGAATGATGACAGACAAACTGATACATGTAATCTGCAGTATCATAGATTGTAGGAGTGCTTTTCAGATTTTAGAATATTTGAATATGATGATAACCTATCTTGGGGATGCAACTCAAGCCTCAACCCAAACTCATGTTTCACAGGTGCCTAGGTAGGATCTGGTATATTTCTAGTACATCACAAGCACCTAGGCAGGCTCTGGTATATTTCTAGTACATCACAGGTGCCTAGGCAGGAATCTGATATATTTCTAGCACATAAAGCTTTTGATTGCTACTCATCACATGAGGTCACGTATAGATTTTGTACTTGTGGTGCAGAAGAAAGGAGTGCATTTTCTCAGATGAGGGGTGCTCGCCCTGTAATGTCTTCCTCGTTAGACTAAAGGAAAGAAAGATGCAGCCTACTGTGAACCTAAGCACGCGTTTTACCATGAGCCCTCCGTGCACCCCGCTGCCTCGGAGGTTGGGGGCATATTCTGCCAAGTCCACGGAGCGCAGCCACTCCATGACTCGATGGTTGGTCCACTGCTGAACCTCAGACGGGGTGATGCTGTTCTGTGGGAACAAACATGCCGTGGGCTTCAGCTGAGGATGACAGCACCCTGCTCGCCACCGCACACTCAGCCCACCAGGTCAACTTGAGCAACGCGACTCCACAGACCATAAATTGTTCTCAGAAGGCTCAAATACTTTTGCTAATTTGATTTCTCTTTCGAAGAATTCTGACCACAGCCTCAAGCTTTCTTACCAAGAAGAAAAAGTAAAGGAAATCTTTACAGTGATATTTAACTCTGTGGATCAAGGTGGCAGGAACAAGAGGAAGCATAAATGAAAACCAGCCGTTGGCTTCAGTTACGCAATGGAGCCATCATGAGGATGACAGGGAAAGAGCTTAAACAAAAACTCGAGAAGTTAAATGAGGCTGGACTTGAGACTCTAAGGAGACAAGCTTCTCCTGCAGGACCTCCAAAAAAGGCTCTTAGTTGTTCACACGTGAACAGTCACATGCATGAAAAACGCACACGTGTAAACCTCCATCTGAAATGGTACCTCATCTGACGGTCGCCTCCGCAGACAGTTTGGCTCGAAGTTATTGATCCTCAGGACCTGGATGGCCCTTTTGATACTGAGATGGTGCAGTACACTCACAACCTTCAGGGACAGCAGGTCGTCCTACAAAGGAGACAGGGGCTCGCTGCACGGCCATGACAGGGCATCCCAGGCCCTGGTGGGAAGGCACAGGAGCCATGGGGGCCTGTCGAACCAAGCTCTTCCAGGGCGTAATTCGCGGTCCCAGAGAAAGCTGCCTGGCACTGCTTCTCTCCTGCACATGTGCTAACAGGATAATGCCACCCCAGGGCTCGTTTGAAAATCACTCACTGGGAACCCATGACAGATAATCTGCTTTTCTAAAAGAGTGAGTTGAGGGCAGAGGGTATGCGCCCGGGCTAGCCTCAAACTCAATATTCTCCTGCCTCAGCCTCCAGAATTGCTGGAATTAAGCACCACCATGTCTGACTTCTGCTCCCCTGCCCTCTCTGGGGGATCTAGGCCAGGGCCTTGCACATGGTACAACCCCTGTATTGCTCCTCCGTTTCCAGAACTTTACCTGCAGTTAAGCACCATTAAAGGGACCAGCTAAACTGCTCTCCTTTTTCCTCAGGAGAAGGCCAAGAGCCACTGATGTTCACGACACTCAAGCATCTTCACAACTAAGGCCCCTCACAGCTTTGGGGAAAGCCAGAATGCCCTAGTGACACTGTTCCCTGCCTGAGAATTCACTGGTTCAGGATCACCCTGCCTCCAAGCAGACACTGACTAATGGTGGGAAAGCCACCTCTCTGGAGGCCAAGGTGTTGGTGATCATAAAAAAGCAGAGCAAGGAAGAATTGTAAGTATCAGCACCTCCAACACCTCCAAGGGAACACTTGGAGTCCATGGCCACTGGCACCATTTCAAACATGCTAAACAGACCAAAACAAATGATGTCAGAAGAAGGTGATCTGGGGGCAGGGTCAAGATAAAAACCAGTCTCCTAAACACACCCAGAGAATAAACAAGGGACAATGTCCATTTTAGGCACACTTTACTGATAACACATTTCTTACGAAAAAAGAGCAGCAATTAACCCACTGTAAAAATGGCTTTAAGATACAAATGTTAGACAGCAGTCAACTGAAGGAAACAAACTCCAATTTTTTCCACAAGGACAAATTCCTAAGTTCACTGATCAGATTTTCCACTTATTGAACAAAGAAAATAGACCTAGGATAGTCTAAAACATTCTTTATATATAAGTGTTGAAGCCAGGTGTGGTGGCACACACCTTTAGCCCCAGTACTTGGAAGCAGAGGTAGGAGGATGGCAGTGAGTTCGAGACCAACCTGAGGCTACATAGTGAGTTCCAGGTCAGCCTGGGCTAGAGCAAGACCATAGGGGGGGGCATGAATGTGAAGCATTAATCATACTAGAGCAAAGTTATTTGGAATCCATTTTTCCCACTGCTTTAAGGTAGGGAGCAGTCCTCTGCCTACTGACTGGATGGCTAGGGAAGCAGAGAGCATGTCTAGACTTCCCGCTCTGCAGAGCTGAGCTCAAGTGAGAAAGGGTTCCAGGCAACAGCTGTCCCAGGGGAGGGGAGGGAAGGGGAGGGAAAGGGAGGAGGGAGGAGACAAGCCCCTGTGGGTGCAGAACTGAGCAGTAACTGCGCGAAAACACACAACCAAGAAAATGCCAGACTTCAAGACTGGGTGCTCTCCATCTTAGTATCTTTATGAGACCCAATGCACACACCATAACGTTCACGCAAAGTACACACTTCAGTGTTTACCTTGTTGAATACACACAACCAACCCTCTAGAGTCTGCATTTAGTCTGACTCAGCTTAAAGTGGGGTTTCAAATTATCCCAAAGCTGCAGCTGCCAACCCCATGAGCACCCCTTCCCAGGTGGCATCCCTGCCGAGCCCCTCACCACAGTCATGTAGTGCAGCATCCGACCGTCCACCCGTCCTTCATCAAACTGCGTCTTGTACTGGGGGAGGCCGATGTCGTCCAGCCACCCTGAAGGAGAGAAGCCAGTGTCCTTACAAGCCATGAAACAGGAAATGGGGTAGCATTTATTTTTAAGCAAACACCTCTTACGAGTGACCCAGTTGAAATCCAGCTTTCCGTGGTTGGTCTCTTCTTCCGAGCCCAGGGCTTGCAGCGCCAGCTGGAGTTTCTTTCGATGAAGGGCATGTTTGATTCCGAGTTCCTGAAACAGCAAGCAGAAACGCTGACCTCAGGCTCCCATCTACATGGGCAAGGGGTGCAAATTCTTCCAAGATGAAGCTAGCCTAAAGAGCCAACTCTGCATGAAATCCCCCCTCAGGCTAATTAGCAACAATAATAAAATCTAAGGTTCCTTTTCTTCTTTGTGAAGTAAAGCCGAATCACATACTTTACACTGACAAGGCAAGTCAATGCCAAGGCTGAAATACAATTCTGAGAACAAGAGCTTGGCGCCCCTCCTGCCCCCTGGTTTGGATACTGAATCCTCCTTGTCTCTTTCCCTTTTTGTGATGCTGGGGACTGAACCCAAGGCCTCACACATTCATGCAGGCTGGACCCACAGGTCCCATCACTGCACTCACAGCACCTTTCATTTTATAGGCCAAACAGTGAAAGCAGTCACCTTCTCTAGGTCTTGTTGGGAAGCCTGCAAGAGTGTCTGGCCAGATGCAATCCAGTGCTTGCCAGTATTCAGGTAGGACCCCAAGCCTTGCTCGGCAAGCCAGCTGCAAACCTGCTCCTTGGTCCACTTGGCAAACGGCATGTCCAAGTTACTGCAGGAAATGAACACTGCATGAGCAACGGTCCTAAGCCAGTCCTGTGGCTGAGCTTCAGTTCTGCACAATTGGACATTCAATCACAGAGACATCTCGTGGCCACACACATTTGGTCACAAAAAGCTTAATCTTCGGGGCTTTATGGAAGAAGTGGCTCTGGAGCTCGGTGTTACCTCAGATCCCTGCCTCCATTTCAAAGGGAGCTGGAAGAATCGAGGTGAGCAGATTGCAGAAAAACACCAAGCCAAGCCAACACAGGTCCCCGAATCAGAACCCAGCAGTGCTGTCTGTGGACTGGACTCCCAAACAGAAGACCCCACAGGCTGAAAGCACTCAAGCCTACTTGAATCACCTCTGACAGAATTATGGTTTCTCTATGGTACTCAACAAAAGGAGGGTGGATAATATGCTCTCACTGAGTGTAGGAAGGAAGGATCAAAACACAGTTTCTTTTTTAATTACTTATTTTTGCTTGTGTGTTTGTATGTATGTGGGCCCATGGTTGTGCAGTAGGGGGGTGTCGAGGCTACAGGCTGACATCAGGGGTCTTCCTTAATCACTTTCCACTTTATTTAAAAAAATACTTATCTATTATTTATTTGCAAGCAGGGGTGGGGGAAGAGAGGCAGAGAGGGTGGGGTAGAAGAAGAGAGAGTGTGTATGTATGGGTGTTCCCAGGCTTTTCAAAGGAACTCCAGACACATGTGCCACTTTGTGCATCTGGCTTTACATGAGGGCTGGGGATTTGAACCTGGGCCATCAGATAAGTGCCTTTAACCACTTAGCCATCTCTGCAGACCTTATTATTTATTTACCTGGTTTTTCAAGGTAGGGTCTCACTCCAGTTCAGGCTTGGAATTCACTATGTACTCTCAGGCTAGCCTTGAACTCACAGCGACCCTCCTACCTCTGCCTCCTGAGGGCTGGGACTAAAGGCAAGGGGCATCACAACTGCCCTTCACCTCACTTTTTGAGACTGAGTCTCTCACTAAACCTGGAGCTCACTGACGGGTGAGAGCAGCTGGGCCAGTGAGCCCCAGGGAGCCTCCTGTCTCCCCACAACAGCACTGGGGTAACAGATGCATGAGGCTGTGCTTGGCTTTTTTTGTGTGGGTGTGGAGAAGATCCAAACTCGGGTCTTCACACCTGCAGGGCAAGCACCTCCCAGGTGAGCCGTCTCTCTCCCCAGGGTCACCTGCTTTTTTTTACTTACACACAGTTTTCCAGTTTGAAGAAAGAACTGTGAAGATGTGTATGACCTAATTTTCAGTGGTACAAGGAAGTTCTTTTGTGTGTCCAGAGAGCATATGGTCAACAGGACCGTTTGGTATTTGAGGAAGGCCAAAGGGAGCTTTCTCCTTATGAGACTGGGCTCCACCTGTGTGGGAGGGTCTGTGTTTAAAGTTTCTAGCTGATTATTCCTTGAAAAGCTTTTATATAACGCCCTGTGATGTTTGCTAACCCCGCCCTTTCATGCCTGGGAGGGTGATGTAGGTAGTTCCAAACCAACTCTGTACTGATAAGGCAGGAGAGGACTTAAGGCCTTCATAAGTAAAACAGTATAGTCTCCCCATATGTCTAAGAAGACATGTTTTTATATATGAGCAACCTGTAGACTTGGTAAGTCTAAGAATGTGCCTTTAGGTACTTTAAAGACTCTACTGGCCCCCAATGTTCAGTGAACAGTTATTATTTGCAAAGCATTTAACACGTATTTGCTCACTGGTGCCAATTATTACTATGATGATGAGGAAATTGTGACTCAGAGCATGAACGCCATTGCTCAAGGTCGCCTGGATAGTTCAAAGTGGTAAGGTCAGAGGTCAGGCCTAACAAATTTGATTCTAGAACTTGGTCTACTACTTCTCAGTGCTGGAGATGGAACTCAGAGCCTGACGCATGGGAGGCAAGGGCTTTGCCACTGAGCCACGTCACCAGCCCCTAAGGCCTACTCCTAACCACTCTGCTGCCCCTTCCAAGGCTCCAGCACTCCTGGCATAGTTACTGTAGAGCAGATGCCACGGCTGCCTCGCCCAGCTCGCACGGGCCTCATCTCCCCTCAGCATGGTGGTGCCAGGACACTGACAGAGCCAGCACCACAGGAGCTCCTGAGCCCCTGGCGCCTGGGCATCAAAGCAGAAGCCCCTTCACTCGGCTGTGCTTACCTGTTGGACTGTCCCAAATCACGAGACCAACCCAGCCGGGGACCTGCAGTCGCCCTCGTCCCTCCTCTTTTAAATTCAGGCTCAGACATGTCATCTGGGTTGAACGTGGTCGATTGACTTCTCCTGAGTCTGAAGACACAACACACATGACCGTGGATTAGGCTTCTGCCTTTACGGCTCATCGTAATGTATTAGAACATTTTTAATTAGAGTGTATATCTAAGCTACTGCTCTTGTATGTCACTAAGAGACGAGTTGAAATGCTAGCTGAGGCCCAAGGAACTAACGAAATCAGTTACCATCTTCCTTTCAACCGTCAGCAACTCTCCCATCACCCCCGCATCGGGCAACACGAGAGGCATCTGCTTGCTCTCCTCTCACTTACTTTCCAAAGAGTCTCAGGATGCCTCTGGATTTCTTCCTGGAATCTGGAGATGGTGGGGACATCTGGAAGGGGCTGGTACCCAGTGAGTCTTTTGGCCGAGAAGACAGGCCAGCCAAATCTAGGTGCTCGGGCGTCTCCTTTTCTGTCTCAGCTGTTCCAAGAACAGAATAAAGAGTGGTGAGCAGAGCTAGAGATGAACTCCATGGCTTTAGCAACTATTAGAGTTCTCCTGTTGGCCTATACATCAGTGAGTTAGTGTCCTGTAAATATGAAAAGTGAGTGTACATGTATGTTCCCTATAGTTACTCACTCAAATCTAAAGTAAGTTAAGATCACAAGCCCCTGAGACTAAAACGAGTGACAGCCGAGTGTGGAGGTGCACAGGTGCAGTTGCATTGCTGGGGAGGCCGAGAGGAGGGTGGAGTCTAAGGCCGGCCCAGGCTACAGTGAGACTGTCTTCACAGAGAGCATGACAGGATGGTCAGCCTTGGCAGCAGTAGTAATATGAGGTCATGGTGACACTTGGTTACCGTAGTGATTTGAGGTCATGGTGACACTTGGTAACGGTAGCGATTTGAGGTCATGGTGACACTTGGTTATGGCGTCCCACCTCCCACACCCTTTGAAGCCACAGCATCCCTTCATTTGATGCTCTCCTAGATCTGTCACCCGAGCTGCCCATCCGCTGCGACCCCCATATTCTTCCCATCTGTATTCCACTCCAGGTTCTCTCTGCAGGGCCTCCTGGCAAGCTTGGCCTCTCCAGGCTGAGCACAAGATGCTAGCAGGCGGCATCAAAATCTTTGAATGCCTGTGTGGGGTCCAATTCACTGTGCCAGAGGCATCTTCGGCTCAATAAAGCCACCCGATTTCCCTCAGAAGCTTCTTCAAGTTTCCTGTGATACTGATTTAATGTTACCTAATATTTTCCACTTCACACTCAATGTCATTTTCGTCTGAAGCCTCCTTCTCCTCTGGCAGGTCCATCACCCTGTCACCGAGCACTGGCACCCTTACTTAAGAAATCAATTGCCTCTACTCCTAGCAGGAGGGTCTCAAACTCGGGCCAGATGAAGCTGCCTGGCAAGATACTGTCTCAAAAAAATAAATAAGGAAGATCCTGGCTTAACAGGTGCCGGGCACCGAGAGAATAATGAACTTGAAATGGATCAGATATATGATTATCTTCAGATGTAAAGTTAGCCTGCACTGATTTTGTCTGATGACAGTGGCACTGAGCTTCCAGCAGGGACATCAGGGCCCTCAGCTGTCCCCGAGTGGCACAGACAGGGTACTGCTCTCAACATGAGACTTTACACTTGAAGCAAAATAAAACTTGTTCACGCAGCACAAGAACAGCATTTCAGCAGGGTATCCAAGTTGCAGAAGTTGAGTTTTCTACAAAGCAGGGCTGTGATTACAGGTTATGGGAAGCAGCAACTACTGTCGAGAAAGGCGCAGAAGGCTATCTGAAAACAGCTGCTGAATAGATCCGTTTTCTTTATCAATGTTGGCATCTAAGGCTACAAAGAGAGCGGTATCACTTTACTGGGACACTGCATTGACAAGCAGATACCCACTCAAGGTGACAGAGCCTTGGGAAAAGCCATGGGATCCACCTGTTCCCACCCTGCAGTCAAGAGGGCATGGGTGCCGACACCTGAGAATGTTCCTAGCTCGCTCATTCTTGTTGCCCTTGTGTGTACACTCCCTACAGAGAGAAAAACTTCTCTCTTAGTAAAATCACTCAGGACAGTTCCTCAGACTTCAAGCAAAGTAACTTCTGTCATCACTCACTGAACATTATCTGCTGTCTTCAACAGAAGAATGTCACAGGAATGTCCCCCTGGGAGTGGTAAGACTAACACTGACACCTCCTACCTGGCTACAAGCATTTCTTTGGGCAGCAAGAGGGGCTGGGGGCTGGGGAAGACAGACACATGGAGAAGGGACGGGGTTAGTGCGTGATGGCATCGTACAAGGTCAAAGAGCTGAGACGTGCAAGGCCAGCACACTCCGCCCTGCACACAGCCGGCAGCTGCTGTGTGTTTCTAGGCCCTCGGGGAGCTGCCCACAAGGTGCCGGCAGCGGCTGTTACAGGAGCAGGAAAAGCAGGCTCGAAGCAAAGGCTCTAAGACTTTGTTTCGCCAAAGATGAAGGGGCACTGGAGAGAGAACTGTGTTCTCCGATGCTGCTAGCTCGCTGTCCAGGCGACACAGAACGAGGTTAGATGCGCTGGCACAGGCTGGCATGCAGGGGTACGGTACCTAAGGTGGGTGCACTGGCACTTCGTTTACGATCTTCAGAGATTCCCAACAACGCACACAATCACACGCAGCCCAGGGGAGAGAACACAGGGGTATAAAATGAAACACGGGTCAGACTCCTGCTCGAGAGGAGCTAGGGCATGCAGTATGCAGTGCAGAGGCTACCCACACTGCACCAGGGCGTCTCCCACCGACCTGGAAAGCAGGCATCTCAGGGCATCACAGGGTCAGGTGTTCTTGCTGTGGGTGCCACAGCTGGACAGAGTGGGGCAACTGACTTGACTTCACACTGCTAAGTCACATCCACGGTAGCGGTTTTTGCTAATGCCCCCACCCCCACCACTAAGGCATAAAGAGAAATGTGTGCACAGGTGAGTAAGAGATGGGAGAAGACAGACCTCTCCCTCTTTCTGGAAGGTCCAGGCCCAGGTATCCCTCCACACGTACCCAGGTTGGGAGCACTGGCTGTTCTCTTGTTGCTTTTGATTTTAAAGAAGCCCCGGCCAAAGGAAGATCTGGCTTTTCGAGTGCCGAAGGGGTTGTCATCCATGGAGGCTTCCTGTCTTGGAACTTTTGGAGGGAGGGTCCCAAATGACCTGCTTTCTGCCTGAGCTTTGCCCTGAGAATGCAAAGAGGTGAAGACGGGCGTTAGTGAACAACTGTTGGAACACACCAGGCTCAACAGTAAACGTCACTTCACGTCACACAGTTATTTTATCTAAAAAAATAACCTAAGTCGCACACTGAATACTACCAAGTGGTGTATTATAAAAAGTTTACTTAAAAATAAGGCAAACATTCTAACATTAATCTACAATCAATGCTTTTGGTTCTCAATATTTAAAACAGATAAAAATGCTTCAGTTTTTATTTTTCTCAGTCCTCAACGTCATGGCACAAAGAGACTGACTTACTCCTCCCCTAATCATAATACAGGACTGTGAACCAGTTGGCATTCTTAGAGCACAAATGCATCAGAAGGAGTCAGAGGTCATTTTCTACAAAGCAGGCACTGCACAAGCTTTTAAACAGAGGAGATTCTATGCAGGTCAAACATGCTTCTCACAGAATAACAGCATGAAGGGACAATCAGCGGCTGTTAAGTTTGGGCTTCCTGAGTGTCTGATTCGGCATTCCACTAACACAGCACACAGCGTGTGATACTGTTCCAATAGTGACTAAAGACACTCCTGGTTTCTCCTTTCTCTGACATCTCTGGCTTTTGCTTTTCGTGTTCACCGGTGACAGGAAGGGCCACTGAAGGTGTGAGCTCACTTTGTGAGCTGACAGTGCACAGATGGTACGAGGCCTCATCTGTCTGGTCTGCACACTGTCAAATCCTTTGCTCACTTATTGAACCAGTGAGACAAAAGGTCCTGAATGACAGACAGCTGTCCACTCACTGCATTCCAGGTTCTCCCTACGGGGTCTCAGGCACTAGGACCTGACTGTCAAGCATCCGGAAGCAGCCTGTCTAGCCCACTGCAACCCTTGCAGGGTTCAAGACTGGAACCAGAGGAAAGCGGACCTGGTGCCTGTGTGATGATCTCTTTAAAAACACTGCTGTGTTTGCTTGGTGGACAAGGGTTGCATAAAATGGACTTCTGTGAGGCCCGAGGAGTAAGTCAGGCATGGGGGTTCCATCATCAAATGGCACGACCTGATGTTGATAGATTCCTTTTGGATTTTAATAACAGACGGAGAAGTTGTTCACGTAACATGAAAACAATTTCTTATGGTGAACACTTCAGTGACATTTAGCTCATTCCCGTGTGGTACAATCAACACTCCATGTAGCTCGAAACCATCCCTCACATGACGCAGCCTCTCCTCATCCTTCCCTCTTCTCACCACCAGTCAACAGTTGGCAGCCCATCTCTGTGACTTAACCATGCGGTGATGTCACTGAGGTGGACTCACCTGTACCTGACTGCGTGTCTGGCTTTCTGCATTTAGCACAATGCTTTGGAGGGCTGACCGTTTTGGTCTCTGGCAACATCTAAGCAACTTTCATGTCATAGAAGTTAAAGCAACTTTATGCTTTAATTTGGATATAAAAATTACCTCTGCGGGCTTCTGGGTAGACTCCTTTTCCTGTTCAAAACAGTAATTGGAGGCAGTTATAGAAATCCTTTGCAGCTTCAGAATTTGTCACATACAATCCATGATCAGGAAGAGCTCACATCAGCGAGCTACAGAAGCTCGGCTTCATCGATTCTGCACAGTGTTTATTAACGTCTCCATGTTTGGTTTTGTGTATTACTTTCAACACTTTATATTCATCCCCAGTATTTGTCCTTAAGCACACAATGGCGGCTAATAATTTCCAACAGAGAAACCAAGGGCCCTTCTTAAACCGTAGTTTTCCCACTTTCAAAACGAGACAAGATGAAGGCCCACCCCTGGGATTTTCTTCTCAGGGTGACAGAATAAAACCACAGAACCCACCGCGTCTGGTGCCTCTTTCTTCAGGTTGCCCAGGCTGCTGGATTTCTGCAGACTTGAAGATCTGAAAGCAGCAACAAGGATAATGGTAATTACTAATAAGCGGCTCTGGTGCCTCTGCTTCCAAGTAGAGCATCTTAGAAACAAGCTGGCACTGTGTGGGGGTTGAAGCCTGGTAACAGAAGAAAGTCTGGA
This sequence comes from Zapus hudsonius, assembly GCA_004024765.1. Lineage (NCBI taxonomy): Eukaryota > Metazoa > Chordata > Mammalia > Rodentia > Dipodidae > Zapus > Zapus hudsonius. Next base: position 16,606 of record PVHP010015658.1, on the reverse strand, counting down.
TTGGGGCATCACTTATGTGCTTAGCTAAATTATAACATTCAGTTCTTTTAAAAGCAGGGTGGTTAACTGTCCTGCCAGTAAAGCTAAGTGTCCCACGAATGCCATCGGAGCTGGAAAAACACTGAGGGCTTCCCTGGCAATGTCAGAGCTTGTCGCTCAGCCAGTGTTTTCCATGGACTAGTGACACAAGCATTCCCACATGCACACCAGGAACTTCTCAGACACTCGTGCACTGTTTAGATCCAACCCTTTGCTCTTCAGTCCACAGAGGAATACTGCGTCTGGCAAAGCAGTTCGTCTTATAGCTCTTCCCCAAGCATGCCAGGCTGGGTGTGGTGGCTCACACCTGCATATCCAGTACTCAGAAGGCTCAGGCAGAAGGACTGCTGTGAGCTTGGGTCAGTTTGGGCTACAGAGCCACCAGAAAAGCATCCTATGAAATCCCTGTTGCTACCCTGGGAAGCAGAGGGAGACCCCAGATGCCCACAGCTCCTGTCTGTCGCAGCTGGAAATGGCTGTACTAGCAAACTGAAGACAAGACTCACTATACAGCCCATGGGGAGTGTACGTCAATGCAACAGTGTGTTCAGTAGACAAGGAGCTCTGGGCCTGACCCCCAGCCAGCACCACTGAGCAGGAGAGGGGGAAGCAGACAAAGAGGAAAAGTGTGTGCTGGTCTACACACACTTTTAGAAGGAATTTCTCCCGTTTTACATGTAGTTAAGTTGTTAGCAGTAGCCTACCAAATAAAGTAAGATATGGATGAAAAAAGAAACAATCTCATCTGTGAGTTCTGCTCTGAAGCAGACTTCCCTAATGAGCTTTAGGCTTTCCTAATCTAATCCAGACTTCAACTTGGATAAACAATTCATATTAGGTCAGTTTATTAAGCAGAAAGAGCTAACATAGAAATCAGCACAAAAATAAACTAAAGGCTTGAAACTTCACATGAAAACCCACAAGGGAAGATTCCAGATCTGCAAAAGCCCTGAAGGAGATGAAGCAGATGAATACTTCTCTGCCAACTGAGTCCTCCACACCTACCCTCTCTTTACAGATGAATTATTTTATGCACGAGCTTGACAACATCAGACAATCCAGGATGGACTGGCTGTCAGCGTGACAGACCCTCTGCTTGCTCAAGCCTCCATCACTCTCTGAACCCTCAATAAGTTACAACTTACGAAAGACCATCGCACGGGGGTGTCTCCACAGCAGCACCAAGGACCACTTTTCCATCTCTGAAATGTGAAAACAAGCATTTATTACTGTCACGAATTAAAGACCATGCAGATGACCCTTATCAAAGGATGGTGGCAAATCCCAATGAGCTCACAGAACAGTCAACACCATTAAGTCAAAATGCCTTTAATATAATCTACTAAAAAAGACAGCTGGGCCTGTCCTTCCTTAGCCATGCTTATAATACACCCTTACCTACAGTCGGCCAAAAGTCTTCTAACACAAAGCTCTTTATTTAACTTTGTAAAAATATTTTTATTTCTTTTCTTTTTTTTGAGAGAGAGAGAAAGAGAGAGAGAGAGAGAGAGAGAGAGAGAGAATGAGCACACCAGGGCCTCCTGCCACTGCAAACTCCAGACTCATGCACCACTTTGTGCATCTGGCTTATGTGGGTACTGGGGAAATTGAACCTGGGCTTTCAGGCTTTGCAAGCAAGTGCCTTTAAACATGGAGCCATCTCTCCAGCCATTCTTTAACTTCTTATTGAGAACTACAAAACTTATGTTTTCTTTTTCTTTTCCAAGGTAGGGCCTCCCTCTAGCCCAGGCTGATCTGGAATTCACTTTGTAGACCCAGGCTGGTCTCAAATTCACAGCTATCCTCCTACCTTTGCCTCCCAAGTGCTGGGATTAAAGGTGTGTGCCACCATGCCCAACAAAGCTTATTTGAAAATGGCACGTTGAACACCTTGTAATTATCAAATGCTGTACAGAAAATGAAAACAGCAACACTGCAAAGTCCCAAGTTCCCTGAGCTGAACCGTCACAGGTAGAGATTATCTGCATGAATTCTAGGTGAGCAAACTGTAAAAAAAAAAACAAAAAAATAGGAGGGAAGCTATTTCTAACTTTTTCATATTTTAATGGGCCTAATACAAGGTTAACTAATTACACTGAGAACTTGTTGGCCAAATTTCTATTTCCCCGAAGAGACATCACCGTGTGCCTTCATTTCCTTCAGCCACCCTCCAAACGGCCTCAAGGCATGCCTGCCACCAACCTGCTTGCACCCTATGTCACCTATGACCCAGGAAGTAAAACTGAAGCGCTTTAAAACCGTGCTCTAGCCTTCCCAGCCTCATCTCCTACCATTTCCGTGCCAGTAAACAAGTGCAAAGTGCCCTTCATGTTGGTTGGGCTACTTTTCTAGACATTTCTGGTGCCATGCGAGGCCATAACGACATACTTCTCCTGGAAGGACGTCTCGGCCTTGGGTGGCAAAGGAGCGTCTTCAGAAGTGTCCACACCCGCAGATGCCGGCGACGCAGCAGGGGGGGATGCTTGCAGGATGCCGCTGTGGAGCTGTGAGATAACGACCACAGGGAAACAGGCAGAAAAACCGGTCAATCCCACGAGCAAAACATGACCGTGGACTACTAGAATGGCAGTGAGACAGTTAAAGTGCCTATCGATAAAATCTCAGCCTGTGTTGAGAACTGCAGCCTTTAAGTAAATTATTTCAGAATACGAATGTCTACATAAATGTAATTAGAGAAAACAATTTCTTCATTTGATTGAGTGGGACATTGGATATTGTGAACACTGAGCCCCATTAAACAAGGTGATAAATCCTGACCATAAGAAGAGCTCTAGGAAATGTTGGTTTTGATCAAAGTGACCTTGGTCAAATTACCGAACTAAGCCCTCATGTCCTCTGTAAAGTAAGAAGGACAGTGTCTACCTGCGGTCTCCTCTGTAAAGAGGAGACGATGTCTATACCTTTAAAGTTGCACCAATTTCCATTAGATTTGGGCACAGTTCTTTGTAAACAAAGCATTATTTTCACTTCTACCAGGAGTCTAATACATAACATTGCTCAAGTTCATTTTAATTATTTTATGTGTGAACAACTAGGTCAACTAACATCACTGATGAAAAATGTAATTAAAATCAATCAAACATGTAATTAAAACTAGAAGCTACTTTGTGGTTGCCACTTAAAACACTCAGCACAGTAACAATATTATGGCAACAAATGAAATGCATAACCCATTTTCTACTCTCTGTCCTCAGGTTAGAGGGCACCCAGCCTGTGTGTGATCACGCGTGTCTGCCTCTGAGCTCCAAGCATGCCGAACCCTCACATCTATGATCAACTTAAGGAAATACGCTTGACTAACAGATCTCAGCTGGTTAGGAAACCAAGGCGCTATCCAAGGTTGTGACTGTAAAGTAGGGTTGTTTCTGTAGTTTTTCCTTCTGTTTGAATCTTCACAGTTCCTCTTGGGCAGCTTCCTGGGTTCTCATTCCTGTTATACCTTCGCTTCTTAATCGTGGGGGAAAATACACTGACACACTGGCCTGGGTTTTTACTTTTTATTTATTTTTATTTTTTGAACTTTAAAACTTCAGTCCCAACTTCATTTTTCCTCTTGGCTTTTCTTTTAAAAAACATAGCTAACTCCCTCAATTCTCTTCAAACCAATTTTAATTTGGAACAATCATTTATGGCAAACTAAAAACCCCATGAAACTGGGAATCACGTGGGCAAAGACTGGGTACATTCTCCAGGTACCAGCGACCCCTCTCTAAGTGCACAACACCCAGTTGGCTGTCAAAAGTTATTTTTCTGGAAGCTTCCCCCAGGTTGGGCCAAAAAAGTGATGCCTCATTTCAAAGCACAAAGTGATTTTTCCTTTCAATATAAACATGTATTTAACAAGTAAGGGGCTCCCTGTCTAGCATTCCATACTAATTCCTTCATTAATACGCTTACTTTCACTTTCTCTGACATTTAAAGAAGTGTTAATAGTTTCTCCTTGAATTCATTTTCGATCAACCTTTACTTTCTCAAGGTTGGAGGACTAGCTAATGATAAAACATGCTCACGAGACCCTGGGTTCACTCACCAGAACTGAAAAAAGGAAAAAAAAAATCCTGGAAAAAGGAGACTAGTTACCAAATTTTACTTTCTCATAACGGAATGATCAACAAGAGACATGAAAGGACGGGTGACCACTGGCTTCTTACAAAGTGATGAGGAAGATGGAGGAGCTGTGGAACACAAGGGTGCTGGTCCCTATTCCTTGTCTCTCCAGACAGCAAACTAGTTACAACGGAGACGTGGCTTCAGGGCAGAGCCCAAGCCGAGCCTGGCCACTCTGCGGACTTATGAGCGAGACACCATTGAAGCTGCAGAGCTTCTGCTCCTACACAAGAGACATTAAGCAGATATTCCTGCAGGTTTGATGCAGTGCAAATGAGTTCAGCATTTCCATCCCTCAGGTGCTTTTCAAGTTTAAATAAACTAGAGGGATCATTGCTGGTGATGAAATGAATTTACTTATGTTGCTTCACTTTATTCCTACTTTATTACCATTATATTTATTCTCCATTTGTTCCTTAATATATAGATTATAAATTCATGTTTAAGAGGCTATCTGTCTCAAAGGGATTTATGTTTGGTACCGAAAAAAAATTTTTTTTGAAACTAGAATGAGGGTCTTGTTACCTCCTGAGCTCAAGGGCTCATCTGCTTTGTCTTTGAGTACCTGAGACTCGGCAGGCACAGGCCACCAAGCCTGCTTGTTTCTCCTGAGTTCTGTGAGCAATTCTGACTTTGTCAAAAGCACTTATTAAACAGGCAGGACAGAAACTGCCAGAACAAACAACTCAGCCACTGGAAAGAAGCCATGTTGGTGTGATGGCAGGAGCGAGTGCCGCAGCCCCTTCCCTTCATCAGAGGGAAGTGGTGAATTCTCTAAGTACCTCTTCCGGAGCACTGGTGTTGAGGGGGTCACGGCTGGGAGAGCCCATTCCTGGAGTGGAGGAAGGGCTTCTCTCCAGATCACTGAAGCCCTGCGTGTCCAGCAGAGTGGAGATGGAGCTGGAGGGCTGCAGGTCTTCAAACTCGCCATCTCTTCCTAGGAGAACAGCAGACCACGTCAACAGCAGCCTTCCTTCCGCCTGGACGGCACTTTTTGGTTGCGCTGACACTGAGTCTTACTTTTCTTGCTTCTTATTCTCTCCACTGAGCTACGGCCCCAACCCCAAGTGGAACCAGGGCTACCCTCTCTGGCATCACTTGAAAAGCAGCAACCTGGGACCCCCAGAACATATCTCCTTACCCTGTAAGCACCTGGCGCTGGGCTCAGACCCCCAGCTACCCAGCAGTGACTGACAACCTGGGATTAAAGAAACTAAATTTACACCAACTATGCACCCGTACTTTACTTTTAAAATTTTGATGTTTTACAAATATTAGTTTGGCTTAGCACGGTGGCACTGGAAAATATACAGAAAAACAGGTCAACGACAACAACAGAGACATGGCACTGGACCTGTCAGAAGGATGCTTCACGCCATTCTAAAGCAGAAAGAACAGCCCACCAGAGGAAAAGAACTACGTTGCATCAAAACTGCAACTGTGAGAGCTGCAGACACTAAAAGGATTAACTGCTGACCAAGACAGGCGTTTTCGAACACAGAATGTTGTGAAAACTCCGTCTCTAACTAAAGCTAAATGGTGAGTCCCATGTGCACTTAAAGATCTTAGCCAGTGCCCTACAATATAGCCCATGCTGGATCAAACTCAAGACCTTCCTGTCTCTGCCTCCCCAACACTAGGAGTCAAGGCATGCGCCACCACACCTGGTAGAACCGAGGATCCACTAGAATTTTATTACAACTTAGGTGCTGTTAGTTGTGTGAAGAGTAACTACATAAACGTGTCCCAGGGAAAAGCCGTTTTTCACATAATAATGTGAGTAGCTTCGGAAAAACAATCCTGCTGTATACGATTAAAATCTGGGGTCAAATGCGTACACTCGGGGTCTGAAGTCAAGTGCCATCCTCAGAGCTGCACTCTACCTTTGTGACCTGGGGCCGGTGCTCCCGGGTCCTGCATCTTCTTGTACCTGTTCAGGCACTGTCTGAGATCCTCTATCTTCCGGTCCTGCGAAAACAACCAATTATTACCTGTGATACTATGGTTTTGAAACAGTAAACGTAAGACAGAATAAGTGACATGAATTATTTATGTGATTCGGAGAATACTTGTAAACAAGCAAAGAATCCCAGCTCCTTAATTCCAATCTCCTCTCAACTTTTAAGTTGCATAGCGAAAGAAAATCATCTGCCACACCAAAGACCACCCACATTCAGATTCTCTCTCTACTTGCAAATAAATAATAAGATCAATAAAATAAAACCTAGAGCCAAACCTCTGGGGATGTCTATGAGGCAGTTCCTAGGTTCTGTTGAAGTAGGAACACCCACCCTGAACGTGTGGGCAGCACCATCCCCGGGGGCTAAAGAGGAAGCGTGCTGAGCACCAGCATCTGTCTCTCTCTGCTTCCTGATTGTAGAGATAATGTGACCAGCTCCTACTACCATCCTCACACTGAGGGCCAGGACAAAGCCTTCCTTCCTTAAGTTCTTGTCAGGCATTTTGCCACAATAATGAAAAAACTAATAAAGAAAACTGACACAAGTTGGAACTTCATTGACCGTATTTTACTCTTTCTCGTATTTCTCTATTTTTCTATTTTAATATCTCAACCCTGACCAGATAATTATTCTACTTTTTTTTTTTAATGGTGGTGCTAAGGACAGGGCTCAGGGTCTCAAGCAGTCCACCACTGAGCCATATTCCTAACCTGGATATTCCACTTCCATAACTCCCATTATTTCCCAACCTGGATGGTAAACCGCGAGGAGCTTCAAGCTCTACCCTCGAGGCCACTCTGTCCCCAGCTCTCCACTGTGGCACAGTATGAAAATGGTCTCCCTAGTTGACTGAGTCTGGGCCGGGCCCATGTGATCTGCTTTAGAACCAATGAGCTATGGACCTAGCATTTGCACCCAAGGCTGCCCTCTGGTGGGGCCACAGGGAACTCAGGAAGCCTAGGCCAGCCGACTGGAGGAGAGAGGTCATCCGAGCTGGGGCTAAGTACCAGCAGTCACGGAAGCCACACTCTCTGTCCAAGATGACCCAGTCCTTCTGGACCACAGCGAACGGTGGAGATCAGCCAGACAGCCTCAATGCAAAGCATCACCGGAACAAAAGGATTCACCAGCCATAGGGTGGGCTCCACACACTTGGAATTCGGCATTTCTCCTGTTCTTTTCAAAGGCAAATTCCCTTAATCTTATAATTCACTGTCTGAGGGAAAGTTAGTTCCAGAGCCATGTGTCTGTTTCATTCAATAATCCAGGTTCTATGAAGGAGCCTGGAGCTGTCAGCTAACTAATGGGCTTCAGAACACGGAGAAAGGGCTGGAAAGATGGTTAAGATGCCTGCAAAGCCTAATGGCTGGGGTTCTATTCCTCAGTAACCATGTAAAGCCAGATATACAAAGTGGAACATGTATCTGGAGTTCATTTGCAGTGGCTGGAGGCCCTGGTGTGCCCATTCTCTCCTCTCTCTCTCTCTCTCTCTCTCTCTCTCTCTCTCTCTCTCTCAAATAAAATATTTTTTAAAACACGGAGAAAGAGAAGTAGAGATCTTCAACTACAGCAATTTTTAAAAACTCACTAAATCTGCAATTCCGCATTAATTCTGAAAGTCAGATTCGTGTTCCAGCCTTCTAAGAGCAATCTCCTTAAACATGGCTCCAGGGAGCATCCTCTTGAATGATGTAAATTCAAACCCATGACTTCCCCTTGGTACCAAAGCCTCTTCTGGGATCTCCTGAACCCTGGGAGTAACTTCCAGCCCCTCGCTGCACTCTCCAGCACGCTCCCAGCATGTCCTGCATTTTGTGATCTGCTGTGGCTCACGGACTTTTGCTTAAAGCTTTTCTTAATACAAAGTCTTGCTCTGCCTCAGTTTGTTCAAATATGTCTTTCCTCCGTGTTCTTTCATTAGAGGACACAGAAGTAGCCCTAGGCATGAGGGTGGAACTTAAAGCTTGTGGTTGCTAACTGGGTCAGCGATGGACGGAGAGAAAACACTTCCCCAGTAAACACACTGTGTGGTCCTAGCAGGACAGAACCCCAATGTGAGCAAGGAGAACCAACCACAGGAAAGAGGTGTTGGGTCAATGCAGGGAAGACAAAAGCCTGGCCCTGGGCCTGTGCTTGTTTTCTGATATTTCATCTCTCAGGGGAGCAGACGGTTCCAGATGTAAAAATGGCACGTGCTACGAGGTGTACCGTTTCTCCTCTGACAGGCTGCTGGTCCCCGGTCCTAGGCACACAGCCACCACTGAGACTATGCACATTCGGATAGGCCCTATGCAGCCAGGATGGCTGAACTAAGCCTGCGATGGAGTTACACGAAGACTTCAATTCCACTCGTACCTTTTCTTCACTTGCCGCCATCAGAGACTCCATGGCTTTCTTCAGTTTCTGCACTTCAACATCTGCAAGCACACGGGTGAGAGTCGGCTCGGGCACACTGTGAGACTGTGAGACGGTCCCTGCTCTCGAGTTTACATGCGTCAGGGAAAAGGAGTGAATGGTTTGCTCGCCCTGCTTCTAAAGGGGACGCTGAAGCCATCTGCCCTCGTCGGGACAACCTGCGGGGAACGTGTGTCCCTCGCCTGTGCAGCTATGAGTCCAGACAAAAAGCAGAAGCAGTGTGAGGCTGGAGAGCCCACGTCTCCCTGAAGCAGAGTCTTCCTAGAACTCTGAAGGACTGGGCGCTGCAGCAATGGAGGCCGGGAAGTGATGGGCGGTGGGGGAGGGGAGGCTGATGGGACACACGATGACCAGAGCAAACAATACGACTACAGCCAAGATGGAGACACCGTGGCAGGAGCCTGACGCAGCGCGACGGGTGTGAACAGTCACGCTAAGAAAGAAGTGAGCACGGCTTCCACAGAAGAGTGTGATGAGGCCTTTGCTTCATCCATAAGCTTCATTTCTAGCACTATTTAAAAAAAAACAGAGGGCTGGAGAGATGACTCAGCGGTTAAGGCACTTGCCTCCAGTGCCCAAGGCCCCCAGGGTTCAATTCCCCAGGATCCACATAAGCCAGACCCACAAGGTGGTGGCCCTGGTTCTCTCTCTCTCTCTCTCTCTCTCTCTCTCTCTCTCTCTCTCTCTCCTTGAAAATGACTAAATAAAATATTTTTTAAAAAAACAGAAATCAAGATGCGGCGCTGGAGGATGCTGAGTGGGCTTTCCTTGAAATCTGATGAAAATTACAAAAACAATGTCACTTGAAAAAAAATTAAGAATTTTAAAGATGAAAACTTCACCCAAAAGTGAAACAATAACTAAAACATGGGAATGGGAAAAAGTTCAGTGAAAGTTACCTACTTCTGAGGAAAAAGATATTATTAATTCTTAAAATAGCATTGACTTAACGTTCTCAGGAGCTGCTGTTCTTCCAAAGGTAAGTTTGCTTAATTTAATAATTTAATTTTGTAACTCACTGCATGAGAGAAAGCTGTGACTATGAGTTGATACCTTTCACAACACCAAGAGAATATTTCCAAGGACCTTGAGTGGAGAGCTAAGTAACGGGCTTCCAACCCGGAGAGAGAGAAGCGCGGCTCTTCCAACTCAACTCACAGGAGGACAACGGTCCTTTCTCCTCCACCTGCAAATCGCCTGGGCCACGGAGGAGACATTTTCTGATCTCGCTCCTCAGCGTGCCTGGCGGGCAAAGGCTGCATCGGGAGAACGCCTCTCTATGGCCTGTCGGTCTGTCTGTCTGTCTCGGCGCTGGCTTGTGCACCGTGAAGAAATGAAGGCTTATTGACGAAGCAACGACGCGTGTGTGGTGAGAGCAAGGGTCTTTCACACATGCAAAGAACAGAGTGCAGTGCCTCTGGTGGTGGGAAGGCTGATGGAAGTACATCAGAACCTTACTTTTTTCTTTGAGCTTCTTTTTAAAATTTTCATCTGTACAGGAAAACCCATGAGATTGGAAGTTAGCATAATTACAACAATACACACTATTACCATGAGTATTTCACTTCCTAACCTCAAAGAGAGAAAGAGACAGAATATGGAAGGGGCGCTACCTCGTGAGCAGAGGAATGAGACGTTCTGGGGAGCTGAGGACACCCCTCCACCCTCAGAAGACCTCAACTAAGCAAGTCACTGCTTCTGGCTCTTTCTTGGGCCTTCAGAACCTTCACTTTTTTCCCAGTGAAATTTAGGCCTGAAGCTGAAAAAGACCTGCCAGCATGGCCTGTGGGTATGGTTTTCACTCCTGTCGCAGTTTGGCGATCGGGTCCTCCCGAACGCGACTGCTAAGTGTGCCGCTCAAGCTCAGCAGCAAGCGGCAATGAAGGCAGGGTGCTGGCCCTTGCTCTCAGTCCCAGCACCAACTGGCTGCGCCTGCCAGCGAGCACTCCAGACTGGCTCCAGTTCTCCAATCAGACTGCACAGCATTCAGTCCTCAAGCCCTCTGAATCCTTCAAACCCTAAAAGTGGGACCAGGGTGTCGCTTACTGGTACGCTTAGCACGTGCCTGCACCCCTCCACAAAAGCCTCCCCAAATCCACCCCTTTGCATGACTTATTCCAAAATGTCCTTTAACAACATTTTACTTATGTCAAAATCCAGTGTGCAGGGAGGATCTGAGTCCCTGGGCAAGTTTTCAGATGGACAGGAAGTGTGGCAGCTACGGGGACGCAGCTCCCCTTCTGCACAAAACCACGAAAATGTGACCCAGCGCCACGAGCAGCAGAAGTTGCTGTGGCATCTCAGTGTCACGGCCTCACAAAGGAAGGTGAAGTGAATCTGCTGTTATCAGCTTTGCACACTATGTCTCCAGATATAAACTCGAGTCAGGGTCGCGCTAGGTCATTCCAACTTGTAATCTTTCTGTCTCAGCCTCCAAGCACTGGGGTTATAGGTTGTGTGCCACCATGTCTGACCCAAACACAACTTTAAAAAAAAACCATGTTTCAGTTATGACTTACATTGTTAAGAGGCAAAACCACATAAAACTAAGAACTGTGGGGAGGAAGGGGGACTTTGGATGTATTTACACTGAAAGGTTGAGGGCTCGAGTTATGAGAAGAAAATTTCACGGATTTTTCCCAAGACACAGAGCCCTTCCTCTTTTCTCTTAAAAGGGTAGAGTGGTTTTGTTTGTTTTGCTCCTCAAGGCACTCCTCCTGCCTCAGCCTCAGCCTGTGTGCTGGGGTCACAGATGTGAGCCACCAACCTTGTTCATCTTGTCTCAAGTTAGGTTCAGAGGAAATGAACTTGGAACATTAATAATGGTTCCTTTTATTCTGTCTGTCTGTCCATCCACCATCTGGATGAGAGCATTTCTTTGATAGGAACTTAGAATGTAGTCTCCCAGAACAAGCAAGAGCAGGGCCCAGGACCCCGCCTCCAGCTGAGAGGAGGAAGCCGATGGCTCCCACCACAGCCAACAGTCTAAAGAAGTGTTCTGCGACCCTCGTTCTGGGCGCTCTGCTGCACCTGCCTTCCTTTGGAGCTAGAACTGTACACTGTCCAACACTGGCTTCTCCCGTATTTTTGCATATATGCACATTGATATATAACATTTTGCAGTTTTTTTAAAGTAACACAGCAAATGCTGGACTTCTCACCTCTGTCGCAAAGCTCAAGCCCTTCTCCTTTGCTGGCCAGCTGTTCCTGCAGCCTTGTCACCTGGCATTCCTTCTCTTCCAGCTGCCCCTTCAGAGACGCCAGTTCATCCTGCACATGTGAGCTCAGTTTAACACAGCACACCACGACAACCAGGGAGGTCCAGGGAGCGCATGAGCTCCTTAAATCGGGAATTGGGTTGTGAGGAGGAGACAAACTCTGCAAGAACTTAGACACAAGCACCAGAAACCAGACAGAGGCGACAGAAACACTATTATGCACGGCCAATGGGCGACCCTTAAGCATCATGATGAGATGGAGTAAAGAAGCAATCCTTGGAAGGACAACCAGGACTGGGTAGCGCAAAGGGTTAGATCTTAGGTCCAGTTAAAAAGCCCGACCAAGTTCATCATAGAATATGATCAGAAGTGGGTACCTGTTGTCATAAAGTCAAACTACAGCGCAAATTGGAAAAAACCTTGCTTCGTTCACTCGCTCAGCACTTCAAGATGGTGCTCCCGCTTTGAGACAAGCCCCGAGCTTCAGCAGTACCACAGCCCTGTCTATGTTACAGGCTACCCTATCCATCCTCAGCTGCGGGAAAACAGGAGTCCAGAACTTTGTTAAAACCATAGAACTGCAGAGGCTTCCAAGCCCACTGATCTATGAGTGCAAGTTCTAAATTTCAGTTTCATTTTGGTAAAAAAAAAAATTAGCTGCAGCAAATTTACATTTTTCTGGCTGTATTTAATGCAGAAAATAGCCCCGCAATGCCAATACACGTGGCTTGTGTTTGATCTCACGTTTACTTTCAGAGTCTTTATTCAGGTGCTTGCTACACGCAGTACCAGGAGCTGTAGCCCTCCCACGAACCTAGGCTGGGCCTGTGTTCTGACTTCTAGTAAGAATCGGCTCAAGTTCAGAAGTTTTCATCAGCGCTGCCCACGTCCTGCCCTGCTAGAGTGAGCACCTGCCACGCACACTCACCTCCAGCAGGCCCTGGACTCAGGAGGCCAGCAGGCTGGGCTGGGCTGGTTTCCCGATTTCTTGAGCTTTTACGATTGTTTGACCACACCTGGGGCTCAGACAGTCTGAGTTAGATGCGGCTTATAAACTAAGGCTTTCTTTCATGTGACCTGCTCATTACTTTTCAGTACTTGGTTCAGGTATTTCTAAAGACTATTGGAGTTCTCACTGTCCCTTGGATCAGGGTGGTATGTATTTCATAAACACGGGACACACAGACACCACGAATGCACATGCCACTGAAAACACTATCACAGCAAAACGACACAAGCCAGAGGCAGGCTGGGCCCACTGCTGTCTACCACACCTTCAGCGCCGCCCACTGGTGCTCCGTCCGCTGTTTCTCATACTGCATCTGACCCACCTTGATTTTCATGCTAGACACTTTGGCCATTAAAGACTGGCGGAGAGACAGAGGGGGAGGGTAAGAGAAAACTAGGCAGAAAAAGACAAGCTGAATAACCAAGAAAACAGCCTCAGTTAATGAAGAAGGTTAACTCAGAAGGGGCAGGCTGCGATCAGCGGGTTAGTAAAGCTCTTGGTTGATTCGGAACAGTAATGTCAAAGTTCAAGGTTTCCAGACTGGGGAAATCTCATTTACCAGTGTGTTATCTTTGTTATCATATATGAGGTAGAAAACATTTTTTATATTATTATTAACAGAGGAATAGTGAAGTTGCTTTTTTTAAAATACCAGAAAGACTTACTTTGGTAGATTTAAGCTTTTTTTCATACTGAAGTCTTTCGCTGTCCATTTCACTGACTTTTAGCCTCAATCCATTAATCTCCTGCATCAGCCCCTGTCCATAAAGAAAATGGGAAATGCTTCAGGAACCAAAGAGCAGCCTGGACCTCCTAAGACCTCAGCCGCCCTAGAGAGCACAGCATGGGAGTCAGATCTGACAAATAGAAACTCGGGACCACAGCTCGGCAAGGCCAAGGAACCTGACTGTAGACACTGCTGTGAGTACCCTGGACTCTGCTCTGAAGTGATGGCTCATCAAAACCAAAGGCTGAGTCCTGGTCCCCAGGAGGCCCTGGCCCAGGTTTGTAGATTCTTTAGTAGGTGTGTCCTAGTAAGAGATCCTGGATCCCTGGAGGACATGCCCTTAAAGAGAACGGTGGAACCACAGCCTCTCGTCCCTCTGGCCCCAGTGGCTTCTCTCTGCCACACTGCCCACGACTGCATGCCGTCTTGCCACCAGCATGAAAGAACGGGCTCACCAACCATGGACTGTGATCAATGGAAACCATTCAGGTGGCAGAGCTGTGTTTCTGACATCTGTGCTCTTACCAGAAGGGGGCACTGTCGAGTAACCTAACCATCTCCTACCAATAATTTCCAGGTCTCCCAAGCCCTGGATCTTCAAGGATTACAGATTTTAACTCACTATACATTTTTCAAATGTTTGTTCTTCCACACTTCAAATTTTCTTAGAAATCAAATTCCAAATTCTTTAAAATTCTAAGACAAGGTTAAAGGATTTATGACTGGTTAAATAGCTGGAAAAAGAACAAGACCTCATACAGTCCAGACTAGCCTCAAATTCACTGTATGATGAAAGCTGGCTTTAAATCCTTGATCCATCTGCCCGTAACTCCCAGGGTTGGGATTATAGGTGTGCACACCATCCTGGCTTACTTCTTGGAGGGTGGGGACAGAGGATGCTGGGATAGAAACTAGGCCCTTCTGTTCCCTAAGCAAGTGTTATCACTGACTACACCCTAGCCCAGAGCACGTAGTCATTGACTGCCTTCCCTTCTGTGTGTGTCTGTGTACATGGGACAGAGACAGAGATGGAACCACTTACCTCTGTGTCTCTGAACCTGTCCTCACAATCCACTCTGTCCTTCTCGACAGCTGTCAGCTTCAGCTTCAGGTTGGAGATCTCGGCCATCAGATCCAGTTTCTGGGTTTCTAAGGAGGTCCTACTCAGAAGTTCCTGTTAAAAGAAAGACATAGACTAAGACCTGTTTCATGATCAACGTCCACGAGTGGGTTTGTGGTTATGAGCACCAAACAGCAGAGAGAAGTGGAGGAGGGGTGAGGAGAGCACTCCCGGAGGACGACTCGCCTTGGTGACCTGGGACTCTCACTGTCTATGGATTCTCAAGCTGGTGGTCAAGCAGATGATGCTAGTTACACTATGCTGGCTCATGTCCAGGCACCGATGCCACGTGTGACAGCGTTCCCCCCAGCATTCTTCTGAGGCAGAAACTGCTATTGCCCTGACTTGTCAGAATTTCTAAGGATGTGGAAACTGAAGAACAGAGAGGTCACGAGCCTGACGAACGTCATGCAGCAAGAAGGTGGCGGCACAAATTCAATCCCAGGCAGCTGTGTGCCAGCGTGCATCCTGTCCACCACATCCCAGGGCCTCTCCTCTACGAGCACTGTGTGTGTGTGTGTGTGTGTGTGTGTGTGTGTGTGTGTACTTAGGTACACACTGTGTGTCTGAGTGTTTGCTCACTGACAAATTCATGTAAGGTGTTTATATTCTATGGTGAAGAGTTGAAAACCAGTTGGCATGGTGACACACACCTTTAATCCCAGCACTCAGGAGGCTGTGGAAGGAGGATTGTGAGTTCGAGACCAGTCTGGGCTAGGGTGAGACCCTGCCTTGAAACAAAACAAAATCATTGAAAACCATACAATTGCAGAAGGATGATCAACTTATAATCCTATGAACACTTTACCTAATTACAGAAGCATTTCATGTCTGTGTGTTTTGAGAGTCTGCTACTCTGGACTTTAGAAGGCTTGACACGCACTGGCCTAAGCGCTTCTGGAATCAGGTTGCTTTATTAGAGCAGGTGCTACAGGAACATAGCACTGTAGACATATGTGTGCCCCAGGACCCTGTCCCCAGACCCCCAACATACCTGCTGCAGCATTTCCTCCGTGGCATTCAACTTCTCTCTGTGCTCTTCGAGGCAAAACTCCAAATCTCGGATCTTCTCTCCCTGAGCCTCCACCTGGTCTGTTAACACACTCACCTGTATTTGATGCACAATACCGCAATGAATTAGGAAGAATTTGGGTCCTCCTGCATACTTTATTCTCTAATTGGACAAAAACTGATGAACTCATTGCTGATAGAAGGGGTAGAGAAAATGCAAGAATGAACAAGGTGACGTGGTCTTTCCCTGAGGTGAATGCATGCTTTGTTTCAGTGCTGAGGGCTGAAGAAGAACCCTGTGAATGCTAGGCTGCACCCTACTGCTAAGCTATGTCCCCAGCCTGATAGGTAGCCTTGTGAGCTAAAGATTCCCATTGAATTTAGGAGAAAGTCAGTGATAATCAGAGCTGTGCAATACTTTATATGTTAAAATCGTTTCAATCATTTTCAAGACTGTGTACATAAATGATAATTTTTGGGCATGGCAAGGAGATGGTATTAGAAGTTACCAGAAAATGTAAGGTTAAAACTTAAAATAGACATTATCAAGGGCTACTCAAATCTGACACTCAAAAAGAATAAAGGAGTGATAAAAATGAGTAAGAAAAATAGTTCAAGGAATTCTAAATTCTATAAGATCATTCAAGGTCAACATGACCACAAATGTGTTCAAAGCAGGGTCAGAGGAGAGTGTACCTCAGGGTGCTCAGTATATGCAAGGTCCTGTGTTCAGTAGCCAACACGAAAAAGAGTAAAAAGAAAAATTCCAGGGTGCAATGCGACACCCTCAGACAAAAGTCCTTGAGAAGGGTGGAGCCTGCCTTCATCCTCAGAGCTCAACACAACCAGAGGTTCTCCTCAGGGTCACCAGCTGGGTAAACAGACTTTGGTCCGTTTAGCTCCAAGACCAAAACAGCAGGCTCCACTGGCTGCTGTTTTTGTTCAGCCCATGGCATCATTTTAAAGCTGGAAAGTTAT
>PVHP010015657.1:0-37019 GCA_004024765.1 Zapus hudsonius | reverse complement strand
GAGAGAGAGAGCGAGAGCGAGCTAGCTGATTGGTTTGGCTAGGGGCTTGAAACAGCTGATTGGATGACTGGATCAGATGCTGTACTTTGGTTCTCCTGAAACAGGAAGTTACCTGGGAGTTCCTCTCTCCTGACTGACTACCTAATTCCCCTCTCAGAACAACAGTGGACAACAATTGCCTTGTGGATAGCATAGGCTCAGCCTTCCCCTTCCCCGTTCTTTTACTCCATGAAATAGCTGTGGGCTGTTCAGATTCAAGCTCTTCTTCCATTTGACAGATAAATGCAACTTCTATAATCTGTTGGGGGTCAAATAGGCAAATGGGAATCTGGCATATTAAATTCTGGATATGGAAGAATCTGAGAAATAATTGGAAATACTAAAAGTAATATATCAATTCCCTGAGTATTTTGGAGTATGCCTATTGGTCTATTAGTGTATCTGTTACCATCTAGAGTAAGCTCCTTTTCTCTGCCAATTAAGATATTGAAAGGCAGGAAAGATTTTAAAATAGCAAAGTTTCTTTACAGTAAAAGTAAAGGAAGCAGAGAGAACACAGAATCTCCATAGCAGAGAGGCCTCCAGAGTTGTAGATCCACAGCCCCAATGGGAGCCAGGCTTTTATTGAATGAGGGTGGTTTGACATGTCTCCATAGGCTCAGGTGTTTGTGATTGAACTTAGTGGATGTCTTTGAGAGGTAGAGCCCTACTGGAGGAAGTGTGTTACCAGGGGTGGACCTAGGGATTGAGCCCAGCCATACTGTGTGTATTCAGAGTCAGCTCCTGCTTGCTGGTGCTTAGTGTGGTCTCTGCTGTGGATGTATGGTAAAGTGAGCCAGCTGCCTTCACCATGATGGAGCTTCTGGAATCTGTAAGACTGAAACAAAGTCTTTCCTCCCACAAGCTGCTTCTGGGTGGATGCTTTATCCCAGCAACAAGAAGGTAATTATAATACCCTTCCATCTGTAGTCCATGACTGACCAATGTTGCAGTTAGCTTCTCATTGCTTTGACAAGCGACAAACATCTAACCAGAAGCAGCCTGTGGGAGAAAGGAGTTTATTTTGGCTTACAGACTTGAGGGTAATTTCTATGATGGCAGGGAAATCGATAGCATGATCAGAGGGTGGACATACCTCCTGGCCAACATCAGATGGATCACAGCAATAGGAGAGTGTGGCAAACACTGGCAAGGGGAAGCTGGGTATAACACCCATAATGGCCCCCATCAGCACACCTCCAGCAAGGTTTCAATTCTAAAATTGCCACCAGCTGGGGATCAAGCATTCAGAACACATGTATTTATGGGGGACACCTGAATCAAACCACCACAGTCGTCTTAATCAAAGACAAAGGCATCAGCTGGTCCATGATGCATCCAGCCCTGTGCAGATCTCAGAAAGCCTGCCAGCCCTGTGCAGGTCTCAGAAATCCTGCCAAGCAAGCCCTAAGACAGAAAACCGTGTCCTTGTGTCCTTTGTTCTCAGGGAGAGATAAACTATTCTTCCTGCCATCTTTAGTCACCATTTTGTAACACTTTAAAATATGGCCTCCTGCCACAGCCCCTTTTCCCTATTTGTCTGCCTAGCCAAGGAAACTTTGTAGCTTCTATGTGTCTCATGATGGTATTGTGGAAATGGAATCTTGGGTGGGATAAAAAGGAACAGAAGTAGCCGGGTGTGGTGGTGCACACCTTTAATACCAGCAGCAATCTGGGCTACAGGGAGACCCTACCTGGGGGCTGGGGGGGGGGAAGCAAGGTCGGCAAAGGCCTTCAGCCATAAATTCTTCAGAACTGTGGGAAAAGAAGGTTATGTCATTCAATGTAGGCAATTAATATTCCCTGTATGCCTGGAGGAGGCCAGAGGCAAATTTATAAACAGTGGGGGCTTAAAATACAGGCAGATTAAAAAGGTAGCAGTTAGAATGGAAAGAACAGAGACATTTAGATTTAAATCAATGTTTGTCATTGCCTGTCTCTATACTGGTGGGAAAGATAATTAATTGATCCAAGTCTCCAGTTTCTAGAATGTCTTCTAAATATCTCAGCAGTGGGAATGTTGCATGTTTAGAGAAAATGCACGAGAAAGTGTTGCCTGCAGAGTCAGAGACCAGCAGATGCTCAGCAGGTTTTGTTTGGAGCTGCTTGTGGAAGGCCATTGAGTCAGATATATCTGCAACAGGAGAAGAAGGATGAATGATGACCCCTGGGGTGAGGAGGATTTACCTGCAAAGAGGAAAGAGATAAATTTAGGCTGGTGGTCACAGCCAAGGACCGGACACTCAGAGGATAACACACAAATGAAAAATGCATTTAAGAGGTTTAAGATTCAGAATCCATACAACCCACGGGGAGGCAATCTTAATGGGAGACTTTAAGGTCAGTATGCATAGTGGACAGCTTGCAAGATCTCCATCATTCCCACCTTCTGGTACCCATGACTGAGGGTGGGAGGGTTGATTTTTGCCTAACCCAAAGAAGATAGCAGAAGACACAGACACACAGGTTTGTAGGCCTGACAGTCTAGAGAGCGGCAATGTCCATTCTTCTTGGAGTGGACTTGCTGCCTTTGCTGGCTGTGGAGAGCAAATTGTCATGCTGTGACTTGGCAAGACCATGCTCTGTGGCAACAGCTTGTGGGTAGACCCCAAACAGTGAACAGTGAGACTGGAGACCTGCATTCTGACAGCCCACCAAGCAAGAGACAATGCTTCTAACCACCACATGAGCCTGGAGGCAGGGCCTTCCTCTCCTGAGGGGCACCTTGATTGTAATTCTTGGAGCCTCTGGAGAAGAGGATCCAACCAAGCCACACTGGGACTCCTGTCCTCACAGCAACTGAGATAAGTAGATCTTATTTCAACCCATTAAATGTTTGGTGATATTATTATGCAACATTAGATTGAAAAACCTGACTTGTATCTAGAAGGAGAATCCTAACATAAGGAAAGCCTCAAAGTGGAAGAGTCACTGGAACTGTGCAATGTGTGTGGAAGATGGAAGGATTTTGAGGCTCATGATGCAGAAAGTCATGGTGAACTTTTAGTGACCAACAAAAGTTTATTTAGAAGCACTTTCCCAAGAAAGGAATTAGAATATTTATTTTATTTTATTTTATTAAATCTTTTATTTATTTATTTTCAAGCAGAATAAGAGTGAGAGAGAGAGAGAAACAGAGAGACAGAGAGAGACAGAGAGAGAGCACCAGGGCCACCACCTTGTGGGTCTGGCTTATGTGGGTCCTGGGGAATTGAACCCGGGGCCTTAGGTACTAGAGGAAAGTGCCTTAACTGCTGAGCCATCTCTCCAGCCCAGGAATTAGAACATTTAGGTAGCACCCCTTGCTCTAGATTGTAGAAACAATCTGTTAACACCTACATTACTGATAGGTAAGGCCTTCCCACTGAATACATGTGTGAAGTACATTTTTCTGATCATTATTAGAAAGCATAGAAGGGTATATATAATATAACAACACTAAGTACTTACCACACTTACCACCCAGGTTTAACACAGGCGAATGTTCTATAATGCTTGTTCTGTCATTTATTATCATCTATTATCTATCTGTCTGCCTGTCTATTTGTCTATCAATCAATCA
This sequence comes from Zapus hudsonius, assembly GCA_004024765.1. Lineage (NCBI taxonomy): Eukaryota > Metazoa > Chordata > Mammalia > Rodentia > Dipodidae > Zapus > Zapus hudsonius. The sequence goes on along the minus strand of PVHP010015657.1, from coordinate 33,418 downwards.
TCTTTCTATCCATCATCTATCTGTCAGTCTATCTATCTATCTATCTATCTATCTATCTATCTATCTATCTATCTATCTATCTATCAATCTGTCATAGCCACATACTGCTAGGATGAATCTCAAACCAGGAACAGTTTATGGGAGGAAAGGATTTATTGAAGCTACAAATCCAGGGGAAGTTCAAAATGGTGAAAGAGGCTGCCCCCCTTTCACAGGTCCAAGCAGAGAGAGAAACCCATCACCAACACCATACACCAGCAAACAGGCAGCGGGGGCGGGGGGGATGGAGAGAATTCCTTCCCCTTTATATAGCCATAGGGTGAGATGTTGCAACCCTATCCCAGACTTACTGGCTTCCTGAGTCTCTGGAATTTCCTTCCTTGTACTACCCACACAGGAAAGGATGTTAATTTCTAGCTTTCCTGAGCTTCTTTACATCCTGTCCCCTACTGAGAGGCTGCCTTCCCATAAACAACCTTAGATCCTCAGAGACCCACCTAAGATAATTAAAAAGATTAAGCCGACAACAAAACCTAACCATCACACTATCTATCTATCTATCTATCTATTTATCTATCTATCTGTCTGTCTGTCTGTCTGTCTGTCTATCTATCTGTCTGTCTATCTGTCTATCATCTATCTATCATCTATTTCTATATCAACCCATCATCTATCTTTATCATTATCTTCTTTTTATATCTATAACTATCTATCATCTATCTTTAACATTATTTATCATCTATTATCTATCTATCTATCATCTATCTATCTATCTATCATCTATCTATCTGTCTATCTATCATCTATCTATCTGTCTATCTATCATCTATCATCATCATCATCATCTATCATCATCTGTCTGAAACCAAGCCTTCTTGTATAGCCCAGCTTGTCTTTGAATGCACTGTCCTCCTATCTCAGCCTCCTGAGTGCTGGAATTACAGTTATCTATACCCACCATGTTGGCTTCATTTACATTTTAAAATTGATAGCCACTATAGCCAGATTAGCTAAAGCCTTAAATCCCAAACCTTCTGTTCTCATTTTCTTCCTAAATGTATTCACTATTCTGAAATTTATGTGTCATTCTCAGATATGAGGTTTGAGTTTTTTTAATTTTTATACATGAATATTTGGCTATAAGCAGTGTCTAGAATTGCTTGGTAAGATTGAGAAGGATTTTAAAAAACTTTTTATTGAAACATTTCATGCATGTATGTACTTATTTTGATCAAAAAACATAACTCCCTCCTGTTACCTTTTCTTGCCCCCTTCCACTGAAACTCTTATTTCCAGCCAGTACCTCTTATACTCTGATGTCTTTAAAAATATTTATTTATGTGTGTGAGAGAGAGTGATAAAAAGATAAAGAGAGAATGGACACAGCAGGGCCTTTTGCCACTACAAATGAACTCTAGAAACATGTGGCACTTTGTACATCTGACATTATGTGGGTACAGGAGATTTAACCAAGACCTTTCAGGATTTGTAAGCAAACCCCTTTAAGTGCTGTTCTATCTTCTTACGCCCTATTTTGATGTCTTTTTTTATACCCTCCTGGACAATCCATGATGGACTGTTGATGGAGATGGAATTGAATAAGTCTTGTACAAATAACAACCATCACTGTGACCTTGTGAATATAACAGATATGTCATGTACAGAAGCCCGCCTACCATAGCACTCCTCCCCATCCTCTGGCTCTTACATTCTTTCTGCCCCTTCTTTCCACATGGTTTTCGTAGACTTTGAAGAAGTGATAATATACGATATTGAGAAGTTTTTTGTTGTTGTTGCTGCTGTTATTTTTGAGGTAGTGTCTCACTCTAACCCAGGCTGACCTGGAACTCACTCCGTAGTTCCAGACTGTTCTGAATTCACAGTTACCCTCCTACCTATGCTTACAGAGTGTCACTATGCCTAGCTCAGAAGTTTTGTTATACATAGTATTGTATTGCATTTATCTCTTTAGAGTGTCTTCTTTCCTATCTAAAGCATCTAATCTAACACAAAAACCTAAGCTACTGTTTTTATTATTTATAAAAAATTTTCCCTTTCATTATCTCTTTTTTTTTCTATCACCAACAGCTCTTTTGTAAGATGGGAGGAGTATCAGATGGCTTAGAGACTTTGGTGAGGCTTTGCTTGGCAGAGTCACAACCCTTACCAACATGTGTTCTATGTGTGGGTGTCAACACACATCCTTAAAATGTTCTAATTTCATGGGTGACTGACTTTCAGGAATGTAGATTGATTAATTCCCCATAGACATGGCAACCACAAGACTGTTTTTCCCCTTTTCTCATCCCCTCCATTTTCTCAGATTCCTGCTACCTTTTCTTCCTAATATTCAGTCCTCAAGACTCAATAGGAAATAAGGCACAGACAGGGGTGTATAAGTATCACATCTAGTTTACTGTGGTGGAAAAAGGATAGAGAAGCAAAGAAACTTACACCAAATCACAAGTATCACATGTACATTTCACACTCAGATGTGGATCTGACCAAAGCTCCTGCTAAGAGCTAAGAGTCCAATAGGTTTTTAGTTTTCAAGGAGGCCACTGAAGAGGTAGCTTACTGGAATCTCTCAAAAAATATTGTGAAGTGGCTTATCTTATATGTTGGCATGGCACATTGAATGCTATTTTTGATTTTTTATATATAAACATATATATGTATGTATGTGTGTGTTTATGGACACCTATTTATGAACACATATAGAGTCAAGTTTAACACAATTATTTTCAGTAGGAACTGTTCCTTGTGGGTTTCAATTCTTATTTGATTATTTTGTAGAAAGAAAAATAGCTGTAGCATTCTATTAAGGAGATAGCAGAGAGGAAATGCTCCTACAGTGGGTTTTCCAGTACTTCACATGACTTCAAGGAATTCAACACTTTAATAACTGACTGTCATGGAGTTGTTTAACATGGACTTGCAGTGTGAAACTGCTAAGCCTGGACTGAAGAAGAGGTAATAGCATGCCATCTCTGGTCTGTTGTCACACTGATATGGCTGTCACACCCTCCCTCTGACTGACACCTCCCCTTGACTAGAATACACACACACACACACACACACACACACACACACACACACACACACACACACAGCTGTTTTCTATTCAGAGTCACTTGCAGCATATAATGGAGTAGAATTACTAATTTATTGGAATGCACATGGCCACTCTCACCCTCCACACTCAGGACAAACATCTGTGTCAATTAATTGATTATGTTTCAGTAGCTTTTCTGAGGAGATCTTGAGATTTAAGCAACTAAACGTAGCCAACACACGCACATTACTGATTTCCTCATTTATAAGTAAAAAAAAAAAACTTTTACATGCACTCTATGCACATCAAAGCTGAACTAGTGTCTCAAAATACATCCTATGTCTTAACACCTGGGGAGTTCCCCCACTGAGATGGATGGAGGCCTACCCGGTTCATTTGGAAGAGGCAGTAGCTACTGCAGAGATGAACACATTAACCCAGAATGTGTTCTCCTGGGTACAGAGGTGAAATCTGAGAAGCAGTAGAGTGTTGTTTGATTTTCCTCTCTACTAACCTTGTGTATTATCTGTTTTTGACCCATGGGTAGCTGATAAACTACTTACTGACACCAGGCAGAGGTGGTAGGGTTCTTTTTTTCATTGCTTGATGGTCTTTGCGAACAGATTAGTTGAACATGGATATCTGTTGTTGGGTAAGAAGTGACAGAAAGTTTGGTTGTTTGTCTGTTTGTTTGGACTCTGTTTGTCCATTTAGGAAGGGGGGCATTGGGGAATTGGGGATAACAACTCATCGTTTGCCCACTAAATAATGTAATTCATTATGGACAATAAATATATTTAAAAAAGAATTTTGTGTCCACTGGGAAAGAATTGCTTTTTATTATGGAGCTGGGGATTAAACTCAGGGCCTCTTGCACACAAAGCACAGGCTTTACTTCTGAGCTATGTCCCTAGCCTTGAGAACTATTCTTTGATCTGTGACTCTATGTGTTTTGTGTCTCTGTGGTTAAAGTTGAACAGATCACTGCACCCTATACCTTGTTAATTCCCAAAGACCTTTATATCTCATAGTGTGAGGGTTTCCTAAATTCAGATAGTATTAATAAACCTTATTGGAAGTATCTTAAAGGCTATTAGTTTATCAAGATAAAGTGATAATTTATAATAGGGATAAATTTCCTATAGCCAGAGTGGCAAGTGCTTTATTCACTGAGCCATATCTCCAGCCTTGTTTTTGTTTTATTCAGAAGAATCCACTTGTGAATAGAATATATTTCTTTACCATTATATTATTATGGTGATGATGGTGATGATGCAAAGCATTAAGTTTCATTATGGAATTTTTCAAACAAAATGTTCTGTGGTTTTTCTTCCTCTCCTCTGCCTGATTGCACCCCAGCATTCTCCTGCCTCCTTTCTGCTTTCATGCTCCACACTTCCTTTCCTCCTTCTTGACTTTCCTGATGCCTCTTGTTCCTCTCTCATAGGCTCTCTAGATTCATAGTCTGTGTCTATTCTCATACCCCTTTAATTATATACATACATACATACATACATACATACATACATACATACATACATACATACATACATTAAAAGTGAAGACCCACATCTGAGAGAGAACCTGTGATTTATGTCTTTCTGATCCTGGATCACCTCACATCATATAATACTTTCCAGATCCATCCATTTTCCTGAAAAAATATCATAATTTCATTTTTATTACAGTCCAGAAAAACTTCAATGGGTACATATACCATAGTTTCATCATCCATTTTTCTGTTGATGGACATCTAAGCTGGTTCATTTTTCTGGCTATGCAAGCACCTGTGTGGTAGGATATAGAGTCCTTTAGGAATCTGCCCAGGAGCCATTTAGCTGGGTCAGATGATAGCACAGATAATGCTTAAAACTTGTATTATTTTTCTCCTTTCTTGTTTCCGTGAACAGCCCTTTCTGCTGCACATTGTGTTCCAGAGGGCAGTAGAATTACCTGGACACTGGCTGCATGAGGTATGAGCTCTGTGGTGGTGGAGGTGTCTTCCTGAACAGCACAAGCTCTGTACCAGACCTTTACTTGCAGACAACAGATGCATAATAAATAATGGAAGATTTGAATTAGACATTTCCTTCAACTCTCAGCTAAATAACAGTCCTCTTGTTTTCAAAAAAGAAGCCTGGGAACAATCAGTCACAGGATTTCAAATCTGTACCCCACACTCCATGGGAAATGCAAGGATGTGTCAATTAAATGGTTGATTATGCAACGAATATGTAATTTTCACATTCATAAAGCAATCATCTATTATTAAGATTTCTTCTTTTAAATAAAAAGGATCCTTTATGTGGGATGTTAGTAAATTACTTTTCCATGGGAATAGATGGTATGTGCTTTCTTTTAGACATCAAAAATTTAATTGGAGCCCTCACAGTTTAAATAAAAAAGATCCTTTATGTAGGATGTTAGTAAATTACTTTTACATGGGAAGAGATGGAATGTGCTTTCTTTTAGACATCAAAAATTTAATTGGAACCCTCACAGTTTCCAAAGATGTATTTATGTGGGGAATGTTGTGTAGCGGATGGCTTAGGTTTCTGCAAAACAAAGTGGGTAAGCATAAATCCTGCTTGGATTATGAATATCACAGATCACATATGTAAGGGGTGGAACGTTTCATGGTTTTCCAGCTTTCAGTTCTTTTGTTACTTAAAGGACGCTCCAAAGGCAGTCAAAGCTGGAGTCCCGGTTCTCAAAGACGAAGCTCAATGGGTGATGGGTTCCGAACATGGGTTGATGAGCTGCATAGGCAGCAGCAGTGGGGTTCTGGGAGAGAGGTGAGGAATGCATCCTTCCAGGGCCTTTGTCTCCCACTGTCCTGTGGTCTCAGTTTCATCTCTTAGTACAAATGAAAGACTAGCTTAAGACCAGGGAAACCTGGAGTCAGAGCTGCATTGGTATTGCTCCAGTCAGGACTTGAGCTACAAACAGTCCTCATATCCAAGGCCCTTCCATAATAATCTTCCACTGACCCCATGGTTTCCTGGATCCCAACCCAGTATCTGACTCAGAAGCTAAGTCTTGTCCCTTGCCCAGCATTCCAGGGGCCACAGGTCCCACATTCAGCTACTCCTGATTTTCTCTTGGCTGAGGCTGCCCACACCGCTACAGTACAAAGGGGGTGGTGCCTGCTTCTTTCACGTTGCAAGTCATATGCCAATGTATTTTAGAGGCAGGCATGGAGGAAGGGACTTGCACAGGCGCCCCTTCTCACCCTCTCCTTCAGCTGTGTCCCAAGGGTGGCTCCAACCTGGGACCAAACAGTGAGCTCCATTCTATACCCAGGAAGAATGAGTGGAAGAATGAGAGAATGCTAAAGTGCGTGAAACTCTACAATACAGAAGTAGAGGCTGTTTGAATTAAGGGGCTTAATAGAGATGTAAAGCCATGCTGACTTTTTGCCTTGTGACAAAGAGAAATGCCTCTCCTGGAGCCCATCTAGGTTGTAGATACTTTAGTTATGATTTGTTCTATTCATTTTGTGCAAAATGGGATCACACCATGAAACTATTTTTTGAATCAATTTATGCACTTAAAAGATGACTTGTATTTTTAGATACATACAAAGAAATCTTTGAATCGTTGACTAACAGCTTATAATCTTTTATTTTATTCATCCAGTCTCCTCCATGGTCATACATTAAGTGCCCCCACTCAATTCCCTTTACTGCAAAAGAGGGAAAAAAAAGTCTTGTTGAGATTGCTAAGTGGTTAAGGCACTTGCCGACAAAGCTTAGTGACACCGGTTCAATTCCCCAGTACCCTGGTAAAGCCAGATGTGCACAAAGTGGCACATGCATGTGGAGTTTGTTTGCACTAGCTGGAGGCCTGGTGTGATCATTCTCTCTCTCTCTCTCTCTCTCTCTCTCTCTCTCTCTCTCTCTATCTATCTATATGTGTGTGTATCTTTGTATCACGTTGCTTGCAAATAAGTAAATAAAATATATATTTAAAACCACAAGGGGTACAACACATCTTCGTATTGAAACAAAAAATTTATCTGTGAGATCACTGACCTGTGATTTGCTCTGGAGATCTTTAAGGTGACGTAAGAAGAAAGACTTAACTAAGGTGCTGTCATACCTGCCAGGTTACCAGAGTCAGGGCTCATGATGGAGAGGTATCAAGAGTTTTTGAATGAATTTCAAGTTATCTGATGATACCTACCTTGTTTCTGGGCACTATGTATAGATGTAGACAGTGATGTGGACTTCAGCTCTGTCAAAAAAGCAGCTAAGGACCCGCAAAGATGTAGAGGTATGACCAATAAGAGTGGTGAGTTCCTCAGGAATGAGCAGATACGGGTGGTCTGAGAGCTGGTGAGTTTCTTGGGAGATTATAACATAAATGCATTGCAGAGATGATGCCATGTGCCTCCGATTGCTGTCTGTTTTGGCTGTCGTGCAATCTGAACTTTATCATGTCTCAGAGCAAGCATCTTCTTATTCGTAATTAGCATCCATAATGCAATTCGTGGTTTATTCAGGATGCTCCCACCCATGCTGTATGGAAAGACTTGTCAGGCCTTAGCCAGCAGATACTTGGCCAAGGTCCCTTTTCCGAAACCCACTTTGTACATTCAGGCTGGCTGTGATGCCCAATGCCGGGTCTCCATGAGCAAACTTTCCTGTATTCTGGTGCCCACCTCTGTGATCTTTGATGATGTGTGCTCACAGTTCTTACAGGCCATTTCCTTGGTCTTGGCTTCCATATGAACTCAGAGTTGCCATAGTACAAAGATCATGTATTGGTAACTTTCGTGTTGCTGAGACTGAATGTGAAGAGAAGCTGTTACTTCATCTTAGAGCTCCAGGTTACCCATCATGGTGGGGAAGGCATAGTGGCAGGAACTTGAAGCAGCTGGTCCACAGTGAGGAAGCAGAGAATGATGAATGCTGCTGTTCAGCTATATTTCTCCTTCCGCAGTCCAGAACCCCAGCCCATGGGACAGTGCTGTCTACAGTTAAGGTGGATCTTTCCACATCAATTAACCTAATCGTGATAATCCCTTACTGACATGCCCAGAGGTTCCTTCCCTAGGTGATTCTTAATCTTGTCAAGTTTACATCAACTTGACCAAACAGACCATCACAGGCACAGCATCAAACCTCTGCATACAGGAGTAAATAAATGCATGGTCCCAGTACCTCCTCCAGCTCTCTGGGTTGAAACACCCTTGGGCTCTGACACACTGAAATGAGCCTGTCAACTCTGTCTCCAACCATCATCATTCTCTCTTCTCCCTGCAAGGACAGATATGGGAGTTGTCTTGTCTTAGGTTGTTGGTGCTGCTATGGTGTGAAGTATGAGAGAAAAAAGGACAGGCTTGCAGGTGCCTCAGATGGAGAAACCATGAAGTACCTCACAGAATAGATCTGGGAAGAGCCCGTACAGATCTGAGGCAGGACTAGAGAGCTGGGGGTAGGTGTTAGATCTCCACAGAGATTCAGGAGGTATACTCATGCCTGTGAACTCCAACTCTGGTTCCTTGTCCAAGTTATTAAAGAATTAAACATGTGGGACTCAGAGAAGGGTAAATTATGGGATTTGTTTTAAAGAGAGATAAGATGACAGGGAAAACAAAATGAAAAAGTACCCCAGTTACAAGAAGTTTTCCCTTTCCTGAGGAGACTGTCTCTCACAGAAAGGGAAGAAGAGGAGGTTTATGCACATGTATCTGGCACAATTTTATGAAGCAGCCATCTAATTAGAATAAACCAATCATCACACTCAGTTGGTATGTAGGGAGACACCTGATTAGTTGGTGGGGGGGAGAGGAATACTGATTTAGGAAGGGCCTACCCACTGGGGTGAAACGTGCAAACGGAGGAAGAAACAGGAAGCTATTGCTATTGCAGAGGGTGGATTAAGAGGTTATTTTATTTTATTTTTTATGGGAGGAAGGGATTTATTTCAGCTTACAAATCCAGGGGAAGTTTCCTCAATGGTGGAAGAAGTTGCTTCCTTCCATAGAGCCAATCAGAGAGAAAAACTGCAGCAAGCAAAACACCAGCACAGGCAAACATCAAACCCGCCAGGGACGGTTTCTATAAATTGCCATATTTTTCCCAAAGCTAGAAAGTAATGTGAATAGGTGGATGCTAAAATAAAGGATATATCATAAAGGGAAAGAAGACTTGTAACTGGATGCAGTGGGATCACATATCATATGTGCAAAGGCATGAATAATCATGGCCAAGAGAGAGAGAGACAGAGAGAGAGAGAGAGAGAGAGAGAGAGAGAGAGAGAGAGAGAGAGAGGAAGAAGACACGGAGAGAGTGAGTATGGTTTCACAGGGTCTCCTGACACAGCAAACAAACTCCAGATGCATGCGCCATTTTGTGCATCTGGCTTTATGTGGGTACTGGAGAATCAAAACCAGGTTGTCAGGCTTTGCAAGCACCTTTAACTGCTGAGCCATCTCTTCAGCCCCAAAGGTTGTTTTTAAATTATCTTGGATGAGACTGAATCAAGTGTCAGTTTTAGTCTTTCCATGGCAGGCAAAGTAGCAAGCATGTTTCTGTGGACCAGACCCAAAGTATCTACATTTCAGGAAAAAGCTAACTTGGTTCTAATCCATATCAATTCTTTCTTGTCATTTTTTGCTGACATGTCCAGTGTCACACAGTCCCTGCTGCTGGCAGGAAGCTCCCATCTTGGATAGGAAGTCAAGTCCTTATGCCAAGCTTTCCTCTCAGAATGGAATAGGATGCCTGTCTTTCTTTTTCCCTTAGCTGCTGCTTTACAGCTGAACTGGGTGTTGCTCAGAAAGAAAGTATGGCTGCCCTGGTGGAGACAGGTAAAAGGGAGGTAAAATATTCCTGGAAAATGTCAGCTATGTTATGTACTTCAGAGAAGATGTTGAATAAATATGTCTCAGAACCATGTTTTGACACAGTGGGGTGTGCAGATGAGATCCAAGTCAAATTTGATCTATGTGTCTCCAAAGAGAGGGTTTCCAGCCACCCATCATATGATGCTTCTGCTTCATACCCCAGATGCAGGAGTGGTTCCACAGATCTCTCATCAGGAGCTTTGACTCTACTCTGATGAAAGACCAAAATCACGTGGCCACAGTGCTTTTCAGTGTATGCAGTAAATATACCATTTCTCTCTATTTAAATACTCTATAGTCACAGAGGTTATAGGTACCTAGGTGACACTGTAGGTCTCTCAACTTATGCTGAGTTGCATGTGACATGGGAATGATTACATTGGAACCACACACCAGGTGGAAATTGCGATTGGGAGAGACGGTGAGTGTGAAGTTGTGATGATTAGGTTTTGTTGTCAACTTGATCTTTTTAGTAATCTTGGGTGGGTTTCTGTTGTTGTTCACAGGAAGGCAGTCTCTCAGTATGGGGCAGGATGTAAGGAAGCTCAGGGGAGCTAGAAATGAACACCCCTTCCTGGGAGGGCAATGCATGAAAGAAATTCCAGAGACTCAGGAAGCCACCAAGTTTGGGATAGGGTTGCAAGACCCCACCCTAAGGCTATATAAAGGGGAAATAAATCTCTCTCTTCTCCTTGCCTGTTTGCTGGTGTGTGTGTGTGTGTGTGTGTGTGTGTGTGTGTGTGTGTGTGGTTTTGGTGATGGTTTCTCTCTCTCTGGATCTGTGAAAGTGGGCCAGCCCTCTTTCATTATTATGGAACTTCCTCTGAATCTGTAACTTCAATACATCCTTTCCTCCCATAAACTGTGCATAGTTTATGGGAGGAAACTATTCATAGTCAGTGGGGTGTGACTGACTATGACAGAAGTATTTCACTCAGTTTTCCTGGGGACTGAGAAGTAGATTACAGATATATAAACAATGGAGAATAGTAAACCTGCTTTTCTTTGGGAAGGAAAAAGAAAAATGAAAGGAGTGTGTAGTAGATAGCTCTACAACTCTGGGACAAACATCCAACCAAACACAGTTTTGTGGGGGAAGGGATTTATTTCAAGTTTACATATCCAAGAGAAGTTCCTCCAATGGTGAAAAAAGCTGTTTCCCTTTCATAGGTCCAAGCAAAGACAGAGAAACCCTCACCATCCAGGGAACACCAAAATCTACAAGCAAGAACTGGCTGCAAACAGGACCCCACCTGAGCTCACATTGCTTTCCACACCTTTGGGCTGGAATCAGATTTGTCCCAAATGCATCTTAGGGCTGGACTCCAGGATCTGCCCCTAGAGGCATCTATTCCAGCCAGGTGTCTGGAGAACCATGTTATAAGATTAATTTTAACACCTGAGTCATTGGGGGACATATATTCAAAGTACCACAGAGAGCCTCAAGTCACACACACAGAAACACGCAATAAGAAAAGTTCTTAATAGACAACAAAATTCTGGGCTCAGGCAATTGTAAATTTTATAATACAACCAGGAGCCCCGCTTGCAATGAATCCACCTTAATCTGCCCAATGAAAAGGCCCAGCATTGGAACCTAATTATTCTATCCTTGGCACCATGGTGAAAGGGGTGCCATTTCCTACAAGACAGGCTCACTTTGAAGTTAGCTTAGAAAAGTGATAGAAGCATGCCTCGGTGGCTTACTGGGCCACCTAAGCCAAGCATAGGATGGTGTTTTAGCCAAGAAGTATATCTCCTTCCCAGGCACTGGAAGCTTCCCCTCTAGACACATCTCAGGTCTCTGCCATCCACTCACTGAGAATGTTTTCCTCACCTCCTCTTATTTGCTTGACGGTCACCCACTCTCCTAACAGTTCTTCAGATTCTGTACAGACATCGCCTCCTCTGTGAAGCCTTGTGGGCTAAGCCAGGAGTGACTCCCCGGGCTGCATAGCAGTGTGCACATTCTCATTAAGACTGCACACTGCAATGTGATTCAAATCATTGCTTTACAATTGCTCTCTACTTCCACAGGTTCCTTGTTAGCCAGGCTCCTCACTGCCTGCCATGCACCAACTTCCATGGACTTGTGAGAGTTTCTGGAAAGCTCCTTAGGCCCCCTCCCCTTGAGTGGGAGGTGCCTCTAGCCAGAGCTTAAACCTAGATGCTAAAACTGATTGGTCAGGTATAGATCAATCAGCTGTCTCTCTGACTTACCTGGTGGAGCTTTTAAAATGGTCACTGAAACAAAGTCCAGTTTCTTCTTTCCACATGGCATTCTAGGAGAAGGACTTATAAATTTCCAGGCCTTAGGAAGGTAAGGCCTTCCCCTCACCCCGGCCTAATGGCTAGGGTGAGTTGGGGGGCTCAAGATCTCCCCACATGAACTTTTTTTCTCATGATGGGAGCCCTCTGTTATCTTTTCTTCTTCTGTTTGTTTAGCTGAAGAGCATAGATTTTGTTAAAACCTCTCCCATGTGTTCTCTCCACACTGGTGGCTAGATATCTCTATAACTCCCCATTTTCCTTTAAATAAAGTCTCCCACTATACCTTATCCTCTGGTGGTCTGTAATTTTAATTCTTTATCTTTATAAATAAGGATTCAGGTACTTCTTAAATTTTGTGGTACATTGGAATTTTCCTGGGTATTATCTAAGTTTTAATCCCCAGCTCAGCCCCTACAGACTGTCCTGAAATCTGGGGAGATCCATGCTGCTCTGGCTTTTTTCCATTTTCCATTTCCATTTTTCTCGGCCTCCTCTTACTCAATTTTCCATGATCCTTTAAAGATGTGGTTTAGATAGCATGCTGAGGGCTAAGTACATACTCATCACTTATTCTTGGTAACTTTTCCAGCTATGCATCTCTCTGCATTAACCTCTTTCCTTTGCCCAAAGAAACTTCTGGTATTGAGGCTGGTAGCAATATCAAGGGATGGGTATAAAGAGATATTTAGAAGGCAGTTTGACATGAATTTTCGCTTTTGGGATGAATACTACCTGGGGATGTGAGGTAACTGGATGATAAGACATCTACTGAGATCTCAAGGTCAAAGATTGCATAGTTGACACCTACCTTGATGCACGTCCTTGATGGGTCCTGTTTTACCTCCACCTTCAGGGAATTCAGCACTTGCTCTGATTCCTACACAAGCTCAGGTTTTCTCTGGAAGTCCAGGCTCTGGTCCTCACCATGCCACAGTGTCTTTGCATCTGAAGCAACTCTATCTCCCACTTGTCCCTGTCCTAACTGTGACGTTAATTGGCAAATGGGGCATTGCCTCTTGTTCTTTATCTAGGATATATCCATGTCCAAAGAATGCCTCACCCAACTCCTGTGCTTCTCGAGTAGTGTGACATTCTGGTTAAGTGTAAAGCCTCTGGGATCAAAAAGACCTGGAACAAATCACATCTTATAGATGTGTGCTAGGTGAGTAGGTCACTATACCTGTCTTAGCATCAGCTTTTTGTGTATAAAGTGAGGCAATACTGGGGTCTGCATCATTATCCTGCTGTGAGGATTAGATTACACAAGTATGTAAATGCCATACTGGCAAGTAGGGCAGATGACAAAGGCAGACTTAAGGAAGACCCTCTCTGCACTTGGTTCCTACAGCTCTGGCTCCATTGTAGCTTGTCACCAAGTCTCCTTCCATTTCCTCTCCCATGATGTTGCTCAAGGATTGATTCCACCGCTTACTTAGCCCCAAGCCCAGAACCCTTCAACTTAGTTCTCTCCTTTCTGAACACAATACATATCAGTAAGCTTCTTCATTCTTTCCCATGAGTTTACCTCTGTGTCTAGTCTCAGTTTGCTTATCATGACCAAGTTAGTCACAATATGTTTCTCCAACATCTTATACTTACTTCATAGACCTCGAGTGAGCTCTTCCCACCTAGTATTTTTGTTGTCTTTCTGGAATCCAAGTGGCATCCCATGATCTGCTCTTGCTGTTTCACTCCAACCCAATGACATCTCCCCATCTCCCAAACACCAAGCCAACGCCATCTCCCCATCTACCCCCACTCCAAGTCAATACCATCTGCCCATCTCCCCAACTCCCCTCATACCAGGGCAATCCCACGCCCCCCGTCCCAGATTCTAACATGCCTACACCAGCTTACACTTCCCATGCTACCCTAGCCTTTACCCCTTCTCTTTCTCTTCCAGAGAAGCAGACTTTCTCTTCTCTAATAAAATAAACTTCGCCAGGCAAAAGTTCTTTCTGTTTTCAGCCTGTCTCTGCAGAACAGAGCCAGCTCCTGGGTCTGAGTTAATCTTCCTACTGTGGCCCAGGCCATTAGAGCTGCCATCTCCTACCCTCTTGGGACCTCCCTCTGTTCTGTCCTGCTCTCTCCTTTGTCCCCTCAATTATCCGTGTGGTTCTTCCTTCTCAGTTTATAGACAGGCTCTGTTTCAATCCCGAACAGCTGTTTCTTTTTCAAAACATCACTTAGTAACTTTATTTCATTTAGTAACCAAAATGCCTCCTGCCAAGAAACCTTAACCCCCAACGGATTCTCAGAACTTCTGGAGAAACAGGCATTGTGAATGTTATGCAAAATAACTCCAAGAAGTGAAAAAGAGGGTGACTGCATAGCTTATTGTATGTGGCTAGTATAAATGTGCCTCCAAACTCAGACAAGCTTGGTAGAAGAAAATTATACTAAAATCTTATTTGTACACATAAAATAATTCTAAATAAACCCTGGAAGCCTGAACAGAACAATGTTTTGAGAGGGGGATCCTTGCCACCAACAAAGACTTATTCCAGGAAAATAAATTCTTATCAACATTATAGAATGCATTAACTGAATCTATAATATTAATATAAGTGGGGAGAAAATATTCCCCTTCTCTTAATCAATGTAAAAAGAATATTTGATAAAACTAAAGCATTTATTATTTTAAAAGCTTAATATTATAGGAAAAAAGAAAATATCCTCAAACTGACAATTAAAAAGTATCTACAGATAAAATTATATATATATATATACATACATATATATATACATATATATATATATATATATATATATATATATAATCAAAGTGTTCAAAAGCACTATCTTTAAAATAAGGGTCATGGTGAGACTGGTCATCACCCTTCCCATATTCTACTTAGACAGTCACTATGACATGGGAGGCAAATGATTTGCATCAAGTATAAGAAATTCAGACTACCATTATTCACAGATAACACAACTGTTTCTGTAAGAAACTCAATTAATCCATAGACAAATTACCAGAAAAGAAGTAACTTTTAGGAATATAACTGCTCTGTGATTAGGATCTTTATTACAGTCATGCTGTGAGGACTCCATAAGAAAGCTCCATCAATGAAGCCCAGAGCCCTCACCACAGATGAATCAACTGCATGCACCTTGGTCAATTTTATAGATTCTAGAATTGTGAGACATAAATTTCTATTTTATAAGCTGACTAGGTTATGGTGTTCTTGTTATAATATCCCACACAAACTAAGGAAATAGTCAATAAAAGAAAATGCTATAGATCAAACTGCACTGTTATCTTCCAATATTCAGAAAGTTGTATTTTTCAAAGGAACATGTAAAATAAACAGACGGAACTGGAAATCATTATCTTAAGAGAAGAGCCCAGACTCAGAATGACAAATGTTGCATGCTTTCTCTTACGTGCAGATCTTCGACTTTAATTTTGATATATGTGTGCATGTAAGGGGACAGGCCATGCAGCCAGAGATCTTGGGGAGGAAGATACATGTAGCATGAAAGCAGAAGGAAGGACACTGGAGGGAGGAAGGGGACCAGAAGGTGGGGAAGGGAGGAGGATCAACAAAAATAATAATAATGGCACAAAATATACCTGGCACCTAGGTATAAATCAAGGAAGTTGTTTAACCAGAAAATTATATTAATGTATAGAAGAATGAAATTAATATATTTTCATTTTCAAAACTATGACAGCCACTCCAAACTGATATAGATTCAGTACAATTTGAATAAAAAAGACCCTTTTTCTTTGTCGTAAAACCAACAAATCCTCTTGCAAGAATATAAAGCAAGACAGAGGCCATGGCTCCTTTCCTTCCAGACTCTCTGCAGTCCTGTGTTGCCAGTAACTGATACATTCCCTAGGAAGACCCTTGGTAATTCCCCACCAGAAAGCAAGGCTTACTGTAAAATTAGAGCATCACAAACAGTGGCGTAGCTTCCTAGAGGAAAAGACCTAATGGAGAAAACAGTGAGCCCAAAGTCAGCCTCCTCTGTCTGAAAGCCTCATCCCTGCATCCCTGACTGATCTGCTTAGAGCCTGGATGGCGGAACAATGCACAATGCTGTGTAATTGAACAGAAAACTGCAAAGAAACAAAGAAGAGGCTTACGGATGATAAGTAGACATATATATATATATATATATATATATATATATATATATATATATATATATATATATATATATATATATATATATATATATATATGTGTGTGTGTGTGTGTGTGTGTGTGTGTGTGTGTATTTGACTGAATATATGCCTACTTATATCATACAAACATAAAAGGCTATCATAGTGCCATCCTAAAGTTAGAGAGGCAATCCTAAAGGGTACTTCAAAACAGAAAAGAAAACTAGCAAGAATAAACTACATAAAGATGACCTTGACATGAACACAAAGCTCATAGTCATTAAGAAACCATTGGAGTGTGGGCAAATAAGACCCAGCAGTAATTCTGAGAAGATATGTGAAATACTAGGATTATATGTAGAGCTACAAATACCTAAGAAAGAGACAAAATGATCCAAGCATAAGAATTGGCATAAGAGCACATATTGCTGAGTGCAGCACCGTGAATGGCCCCTGATGACAGCTAAGAACCTGAATATCGTTCACAATTAGAAAAATGCAAATAAGAATCATTTCTGGAAAAACCAAAGCATGGCCACATTGAGTTAGGACAAAATGCCCAGGGAATTCATGCCCCCTGCTGCTGAAAATGGGAAATGGTGCAATCATAAAAGATAACAGAATTACCTTATAAACTGGGGCGTGCCTGTGCTCTTTAACAACAGTTGTTCTTCTAGAAAGAAAGGGAAAGTGAGCACATTGTTGTATTTGTTAAAGGGACATTTAAAATAAACAGGTGAAACCTGAAATCATTATGTTAAGAGAAGAGCCCAGACTCAGAATGACAAAGGTTGTATGTTTTCTCTTACGTGCAGATCTCTGACTTTCATTTTTAAATAAAATTAAATTGTATTTTATGGCACACAGCATCCCATTGGGAAGCAGAGAGAACTAATGTGTCCAAAGTGGCCCAAAGATCTGTCCTTCTGTTGCAGAAACTCACTCATAAGTATGGCAGAATTCTTATGATGGAATATTATGCAGCAATAGCAATAAGGGAATTGTAGCCATGCCGGCAAGATTGGCTCTTAGAAACATGCCCAGGGAAAATCTATCTTAAAAGAATACATGCAGTTTAATTATTTTCACTGAAATACCTAAACGATATATTTCACATGAGACAAATGATGCATAGCACAAAACAGTGTGTGTGCATATTATTTTATCTGTTTGAGCTATTTCATTTGAACATTAGAAAATATGTTCACTTACATTTGATGCAGAAAGAATTATGTCAAATGGGAAGCATGCATTTAAGATGAATTCTCTGTTGAACTAGTGTGTTTTCATCCCAGTCATCAAGGTGTGGGGTAGAAGAGGGCAGAGGCATGTTAACTCTTGTGAAAAGACCTGGCCATGATAGGAGTGTGGAAACAGGTTCAAAGGGCCTGCATGATTTTGCTAGCCTCATGCCAACCTACTTTAGATGCAGAGCAAAAGTGATGCTTAAGGGCCCCACCCTTAAATCAGGAGGTTGCTGACTCTTACAGGTGAGCCATTCAATTCTTGCAGCTGAGAGTCCCACATTTCAGAGTCTGGAAGGAACAGGTCTTAGGCTTACCAGGCTTTTTAGGTGCCCGTCCCCTTGCAGGACAGCTGTACATAGTGAGGCCATTTAATTCTCTACAAGGAAAGGGTTCATATCCTATTACACAGAGGAAAAAATGAGCAAGGAAGGAAGAACTTTGCACAAGATAAATTCTTCCTGCTTTGTAACTCACCAAGGGCATTTCTTGGAATGGTGCCTGAGGTTCACTGCAGACAGAAACGTTATTAAAACCCCAAATGCTTAGATCAAGAGAAGAGAGAATGCCCTGGACAACTCCCAAGGCTATGTTCTTATATAAAAGGAAGAATCTGTACCCAGAGTACTGCCATCATTTAATGGAATGATTCACCAGCCTCAGAAGATGAATATATATATATATATATGTATATAAAATGTAATTTCCTTTATTGAGTGGAAAAATAGTATCATTAGCTCATAACTTAGTGAGCACTTTTATTTTTAATGTAATCATGCTCTCTGTCAACTCCAGGGATACCCTCCTCTATATTCCAAGTTGCTGATAGTCTCAGGCACAAATGATTTGTTACCAACTAATCTCTCTCTCTCTCTCTCTCTCTCTCTCTCTCTCTCTCTCTCTCTCTCTCTCTCTCTCTCTTTTCTGTTAGTGAAGCTTTTTCGGCAGTATAGCAATGGACACCCTTAAACATATGAATACATAAATTGTATGCTTGGATTCTATTAGCCACCCATCACAGAGGCCGAGACCAACTTGCATAAGTCCAGGTCCTGCTTCAACCATTTGTAGCTTGGGACAGTTCTACCATCCAGCTGTGCTTCAGTTTCCTCATCTATGACAGGACAGGGTGATCAATTATGGCACCTATCTCAAGATGTGACCCTGAGAACTGGGTCTAGTTGGTGAATGATTTCCTGATGATTTTAAGTCAGTGGCCCTGCTTATGTTAGTCAGAATGGACTCCTTCCTCCCTGTTGCATATACAGATTAACTGTTAAGTCTCAGCGACTTACAATAGTAGCTTATCTCATTCGAGTTCATAGTATAATGGGCCATCGCTGCTAGAGAGCTTTAGAGATAACACCAGGGGCCTGATCTCCCCCTACATCAAAATATGCCATTTGTTATTTCTTACCTTTTCAAAAATAAGCCAATGTGTGTGGAGGTCAGAGGACACCCTCAGTTGTTCCTCAGGAACAACACTTATCTTTTTGTGTCAATGGGTGAATTGTCAGTGACCTGGAACCGGCCAAGTAGGCTGGAGGAGGGAACCAAGGAGCGTCAGGATCTGCCTGTCTCCTTCTGTCCAGTGCTAGGATTACAAGCAGATATTACCATGCCTGGCTTTTTCATACAGGTTCTGGGCATCAAACTTAGGTCCTCAGGCTTATGTGATAGCACATTGCTAGATGAACTGTTTGTCTCTCCAGCTCCTGCTTTCCCTTAACTTTTTGTTGTTAATTTCTCTTGTTTTCAGTTGCACTAATAGATGATGTCTCTCTCTGTGCAGGTGCAGGTGTCACATGCCCACTCTTCCCTCACCAAGGAGGTGGCAGGTCACTTCTACTCATTCCCAGGCCGATTTGTGTTTCTCAGTTGGGTCAGATTTACACTCAATAATGCTTGTAGATAGCTAAAGATTTTTGTTATCTGTGGGTGTTTGTGGGTGAGTGCTCCTTGCATCTAGCCTGGCAAGGCCAGAGATCATTTGGTATTCCTGCAGTGTGCAGGGCAGCCCATTAGGAAAAGGCGTTGTCCACCCCCAACTTTCAGCAATGCGGAGGCAGAGGAACTCTGGGTTCTATGATGGTAGCAAGTGCCTATATAATGTGGTCCTCACGGACAATGGAAGCAAAGCCCGTGTGAGATCCCACAGGATGGGACTGACCATCCAAATCCTGATGTCACTCTCTTAGCTGTGTGAAGTCAATCAAGTCCATGACTTTGCCTTGGTTACCTCATCACAGGGCTCTCCTTTCATCAGTAAGTGATACACAACCATGAACACCTGTCACAAGTGTGAAGAGACTTAAAAACAACAATACTGGCTTGGGTGGGTAAGCAAAGGTATGACCTGAGAAGAAAATAAATCCCAAGTCTATTAAAATATCTTGATTTATTAAGCATCTATAGTGTGTTCTGCACACTAAACTATGAATTGGGTAAAGAAAGATAAAACTCAAGCATTTTCTTTAAGAACTTCATTCAAAGACTTCTCAGTAGGGAATTCCTTGTTGTTGTTTTTTTTTTTTTTAGTTTTATTTATTTTTTTTTATTTTTGAGGTTTTTTTTAATTGTCCATAATGAGTTACAATATTTAGTGAGCAAACAATGAGTTGTTATCCCCAATTCCCTGTTTTTACATGAACAATTCTTTACCTAGCTCTGGGCATGTGTAAGGCAGGAGAAATTAACCATAATGTAAATCTAAAGTTTGTGAAGAAACTCACATTGAGAGAAGGGTTTGGAAGCCTAAAAAGACTCTGCAGACATGTTGGGGCTTTCTGGAAAGTACAGGCAGTTTTGCTTGGACCAAACACAACAGGAGTCAGATCTGGGAAGCCCCTGAATGCCAGGCCTTGAATTATGAGCTCATTCTGCATGTCCAGCGTCATTCCAGATGTTTCTCCCTCTTGATGGGTCTTATTCCTCACTGAGTGGCCTAAAACCATAGAGCTTGTAAAGGGAAGCAATTCTAACTTTCTTCCCCAAAGGTATATTTTGTGGAGTGAGTCTCAAAGCTTTGCACCACAGTTGCTGCTTGCTGCCACAGGATGTCACCATTGAAAACTTGCCTGCCACAGAGGAAAGGCTGGGCCACTGCGGGATGCTTTGCTCACCCTGAAGTCTCTCAATCCCCAGAGCTTCTATGAGGGAAGCAATCCTCAGCCCACAAGCAAGAACAAGAGCCAAGCTCACCAAGACAATCCATATGCTGTGATCAGCATCTCGGACTGTGATCTCTAGGTACGCAGGCTTTCAAAGGGGCTTCACTACCTTCCTGCTGTATCTAAGACCCGAGGATTGCATAATATCAGTCTCAGAAGGCTATCCTCATTTCTCTGCATGCATTAAAAAACCCAGAGCCCCAAATTCTCATGGGATACATGTTCCCTGTCAGAGTGACTTGTATTGATTGAGGTCAATTTAATAGAGAGAGAGAGAGAGAGAGAGAGAGAGAGAGAGAGAGAGAGAGAGAGAGAGAGAGAGAGAAGGGAAGGGAAGGGAAGGGAAGGAAGGAAGGAAGGAAGGAAGGAAGGAAGGAAGGAAGGAAGGAAGGAAGGGGGCCAGAGGATATATAATTTATTTGTCGGTTCAAAAATCAAAATGTGTCAGAAGCCAGGCATAGGGGCATATCCCTATTATCAGATCACATAGGAGACAGAGGCAGAAGAATCAAGCCAGCCTAAACTTTGTGTTTCACAGAATTACACATTGAAAGTCACATCCCCACACCAACTTGTCCACTCAGTCCACTCCCATGGCTAGCAGCCATTTCTTCAAGTGTCTTGCACAGTTCACCTGTGTGTTCCCATGCCAATACAAGAGAATATGACTTTGCATGTCTGTCTCCTTGTTTCAGAGGGTTCTGTCCTTTTAAACACCACTCTGCACTTGGTATAGCACTGGGCTCTCTTATCTAGATGATCGAGACACATTGTGATAGAAGCAATTACCTAACATAGCCCCTCTGCTGGGGATTAGCACGTGTGGAGGAAAGCAATGAGGGCTCATTGACTCTCCAAAGCGAGACTGGGAAAATGGCAATGCAAAATAAGTTATGTGACTTGGATCAATTTTCAAGGACAAAAATTTGCCTCTATGGAGAAATAAGGATTCCCTTTTGGCCATTCCTCCAGTGTTTATTGGGAACATGCACTGCTCCAGGCTTGCCTGGGTGCTGTGAGGAGGACCAGCAAAGAGATGGGTCACCTGTGCAGGTCCCTGTGCCAATGACTCCCTCAGGATACCCCATCCTGTAACTTCAACATCTACACTGCCACTGCAACAGTGGGCATCTGGGTGATCTTCCCCACAGATTTTTTTCTCTTGCTTGATGTTCTTCTGTGTCCCCACTGTATTCAAGAGACAAGATCAACCTTTCCCATGGATCCCATAATTCTTGGTGTGCACCCTAGTTCTTGCCTCAGCTTCCCCGGGGACCACTCTGTTCCAGTGTAATAGAAACAAAATACCTGTAGGACAATAACCATCCCTGCCTGTCAAGTTTTGAAGCTTTGCCTGCCACCTCTCATTCTGGAACATTCTCCGCTACTCTTCACACCACCCTTGGTCTCTATGTGGTACCCTCTCTAATTGCCACACTCTGCATCACCGGTCTAGAACTAACGGTTATTGCTAGATATAACCCGTTTCCCTAGCTGGAGTGAGTCAGTTCAGCCACACCTAATGGATGGAGCTCTGGGCACCCAAGTCCCAGCCTTGGCTCCACCTGTCACAGGTGTGCCAAGAGAACTTTTGATACAGGGATGGAGAGATGATGGGTTCCCACATAAAATGCCCACCGAAAGAGGCTCAGTGGATGGAAGCTGGCTTGACCCTCCTCATTTGTTCTCCCCTCCTCCACCGACCTATTCACACCTCTGAACTTCAATGTCCTGCAGGAAATCAGGAGGTCTGCACACGATGGCTGAGCGAGGGCCACTCTGACTTAGTACTGGACCTATGCTTTCAACCTTCTCAGACATCCACTTGTTGCCCCCAGGCCCCTCCTCGCAGTTTAACACCCTTCTCCTCTGGGGAGTGACAGGCACGTTCTCTTTCCCAGTCTTCCAGAGGACATTGCGAGCTTGGAGACTGAGCATGCTCCAAGCCAGCCCTGGCTGGCAAGGGCCGGACATCTGGCCCAGGAACTTGCGCCCTCCTCTGGTGGGCGAGTGGGCGGGCTTCGGTCTCAGGTCATCGGGGCCGGCCGAGGCCCCCTTCGCGGACCCAGGTGGGGACCCGCGATCGAGCGATCGAGCGAGCCAGCGAGCGAGCGCCGCCGCCTCCCAGCCCTTGGCGCAGCCTCGCGGGTGCGCAGCGGCGGCGGGCGCCGGGCCAGCGCGGGCGGAGCGGGCGGCGGGACGCGCTCTCCCGCTCGCTCGCTCGGCTCTCCTGGCCGCGAGGGCGCGCTGCGCGGCGCGGGAGCCTGGCCGCGTCCCGGCGAGGGAAGCCGAGGCGCAAGGGCGCGGGAGGTGAGCGGAGCCCGCGGGGCCGAGGCAGATCGGTTCTCCCCGCGAACGATCGCCCGCCGGGGCCGCCCGGAGGCCGCGGTGGCCGGGCAGCTGTGGCACCGGGAGGGCGCAGCTGCGGAGTCCCATAACCATAGCAACCGCATCAGCACCTCGGCGGCGGCGAGGGCAGCATCTTCTCGCTCCTCCTCCAGGCAGCCTCGCAGTGGGGACCTGAGACTCAGCCCGCAGGTGCCAAGGACTCCTAGGTCCGCCTACCACCGCCGCCGACCAGCAGAACGGAGGAGAACCGGGGACCCTGAGCTGGAGCTGGGCCCGTGGAGGTGAGAGAGGGGAGCCCTGCGCTGGGAGACAGGTGAGTGAGCGAGCACCACCGGGGCCAGCAGCTGCAGAAGTCTTTCCTCTGTCTCAGTGACGTTTCTGGATGCGCGGTTGCCAGTTGGATGGCTTTATATTATTGAGCAAAAATTCTGCCGCGAAATGTGGTTTACAGACCGCCCCCCCCCCCGCATCTGTCTGTCCTCCAGTCTTGCGGCACATCTGGTCAGGTCTTGAGAAGGCAAAAGGGGACATGGATGCGACTGGTAGGCTAAGTGAAAGACCCTTGTCCATTTGGCTCCTCTCAGTCAGTGAGCCAGAGCAGGATTAAAAGGAGACGGTGTTGGCTGGAGGGTAGGTGGTCCATGCTGACCCAGAGACCTGTTCAACTGGAAAGGGGGTTAAGTTCTTTGCAGTTCAGCTATGACATGGAAAGGGACCAGAAAACACACAGCAGTTCTTCATCTGTAAAGCTAACCTTAAACGCGACCACTGCAGGACATATTTAGACAGGAAAGTAGTAACTCTTACTGCTTAGGGACTCAGGAGCACCTGTCAAGTGCATCATGATATTGGCATTGATTGTTGGGAATGGAATGGTAACAAAAATGTCAGCTAGCATTTAAGACTACCCTTTTCTTTCTACTCAACTCCCTGCTGATTGCCAGTAAAACAAGAATTGTATGGGGCCCAGAAACACCCTTTGCCCTTTGAGAACAGACAAACCATCCCACTTTCAGACAGCTAGAGAAATCCCACTTCAATTCTCCACTTGAACTAGGGAGGCAATGTTTTCATAGGTTCCAATGCTCTTGGTGTTAAGTCAGAAACTCCTGGGCTGTGTACACTGTGTGATATATGGTTAACTCTATCTGTAGACTAGTGAGAGGTTCAGGGTCTGGGGCAGGATTCTAACCCAGCTTATTTCGGAGCTGAACCCTAGAAGACCATATGAGAAGAGAGGTAGAGTTAAATACTGAATTTTAGTATGACAGCTCATGTATATGGGAAGCAGGTCTGTGGATAATTTCCAGGCTAGGTAGCCATTGACTTTGAATTGTCTGTCCTTTTGTATCCTGGTCTCAGGAGACTGTGGTAAGTCCCAATTAAAAAGGCTATGTTCTTTAATTGAGCTTTTCACTTGTGAGGTATTTATATGACCTGAGGAGATGCGACCTGATCAGCATTTCATCTGGGAATCGTGTCATAATGAAAATGATACTGTATTCTTGGCAGAAGATAAACTGTAGAGAGAGGGAAGAAGGCAAGATTTGGGAGTCAGATTTGGGTCTGAGCTCTGACTTTATTACACATTATACATACATTGTATGACCTTGAATTGTTCCACTTGCTGGGGTTTCTCACATCCATCTAATGGGATGGTAACAATACTTAGAGCTTTCTGAGCTCGTGTAATGATAAAATGCAATATTTGAGGGTATGAATGGGAATGAATTCTTCTAACATGTAATGCCTCATGCAGTAAGGGGAACTAATGACATTTCCCAAGAAACTACCCTCCTCGGATCAGCAGGTCATCATACAGCCATCTCCTAGCAGAGAGTCAGTGGACCAGGATGCACCCAGGGTAATACAAAGAGAGCTGTGTGTGTGTGTGGGGGGGGGGGCTGCTGCCTGCCCTCCTTGCTCACAAGAGCTTTCCAGTCAAAGGCATTGCTCTTCTACTATGTTCCCAACAGGGAGGTGTGTGTACCACAGAGTGCAACTAAGCATTCGACAGTGTAAACAGACATCTCCACACAGTGGAGGCACCTTTAAATATTGGCTAGATGGATATGTGGCACACACTGTGGGCCCTTGTGAGCGAGAGTACCATCATTTATCTTCTGGGTAATGCCAGCTGTTTACTCAATGTTTGCCCAAATTGATGGAGTTGACAACATACTTATAGTTTGATATCATTGCCAAGGGAAGAAGCATAACCCCTGGAAGGAGCCAGCACAGTGTCTTTCGGTTCCTGTCTTTTGTGCTCCTGCCTTGGCTCAGGTAGCTGTCTCTGCAGAGACTGATCATTTCTGACTTTCTTCTTGCCTTCATGTCCGGATTCAAAACCTTTTTTCTCCAAGGAGCTTTGCAGATTATCTCGTGCATGTTCCCAACACATTGCACCTGTTTATGACAGGCTGTGCTGTGTCACTGCTTGCATACACTACTTGTCCCCTCTAGACTGCGTGCTTCCTGGGGACAGAGACTCTGCCTATCCTACCTTGAGTGTGGCTCCAGAGTCTTATGCAGAAACTTCCATGGTGAATGGCACTTAAGGAGAGAATGTGTCTTAATTGAAACTTACCACCTGTGCTGAGAGAGACACCCACAAAGGCTGTCCCTGGCTGCCTCCCCGCCTCAATGTGTGCAGTGAGCCTGAGGGACACTCACTCACCTGTTTTGTATTATTTAGGGTCAGTCCACTGGAGCAGAGTGAAAGAGATGTGAAACATATACGCTGCCCCAAAATGCTCAGTTTCTTTCAAGTGAACCTTTAGAATAACTGTAATCTGGTGTTGAATGGCTTTCATGTAACATTAGTTGAAACCTCAGATGGAATATTATAGACTTAAAATCTATTTTTCTCCCTTAGATTTCTCCCCTTGCTTTCAGCTCCCATATTATGGGGGGGGAAAGCAAAAAGCATGGGCCTCAGAAAGTCTAGGGTTGAATCCAGATTCTAAGAGACCCTGTGATAGGGCACTCAATGGCCTTTGGGCCTCAGTTTCCTCATTTGTAGCATGTGGCTGCTAATACCAATATCACAGTGATACAGAATACTTGGAATAAAGTAAGAATATTTACATAGCAGAAGCTTTTCATAAAACATAAAAGTACTCTGCATAAGCATACCCTTTTCAAAATTTTTTGTTCTAGAAAATGAGCAGAATCTCTTTGCTAATTACACAGCACCAGACAAGTCACACTCCTTAATCCTGTCTCCTCCACTTATTAGCTCTGTGTGACCTTCAGTAAATCATTTACTTCCTCAGCCATTTGCCTTCCCTGTCCAGTACTATAATGGCAGTTACCATGTCAGATAGGCTGGGAAGCTATACAATAAAAAAATTGCCCATGATTTCCCAATAATAGAAGTTTCCAGAATGTTTTTAAATGCCCCAACTTTATTTCCTTTCTCTGTTTCTTTCTCTGAGAGAGAGAGAGAGAGAGAGAGAGAGAGAGAGAGAGAGAGAATATGAATATGAATGAGAATGAGAATATAAGAGAGCAGTATTCCTTACCAAGAACCCTCTCTTTGTTAAATATATTAGATCCCAACAAGGGAGTATAATGAATTCAAGTTCAAAGTCAGGATTCAGGGATGGAATGAACCAGTGTGGGCTGGAGAGATGGCTCAGTGGGTAAGGCACTTGCCTCCAGTGCCTAAGGCCCCAAGTTCAATTCCCCAGGATCCACATAAGCCAGACCCACAAGGTGGTGGCCCTGGTATGCTCTCTCTCTCTCTCTCTCTCTCTCTCTCTCTCTCTCTCTCTCTGCTTGAAAATGAATAAATAAAATATTAAAAAAAATAAATAAACCAGTGACACTGACTGCTGATAAGATTTTGACACGCTCCCCTTTTCTGGACCTCGATTTCATCAATAGTCAATGGGCTGGATAATTTCACAATTTTATCTTGTTCTATCCCAGTGCTCATGTACACTCATCTATGTTCTCTGCTCTGAGGTTACATCTGTGGCCTTCCATCCATTCTCTCCATCAAAACAAAACACATAGTCCAAATCTCTACATTTCAAAGCCTAGTTCTACCACTGTTATCCAAAATTTTTTTTTCTTTGAATTTTCCTCAGTATTGGGTTTTAATTGCCTTAGGGACTCATTGAAAAGCCCATTCTGTCTCTCCCCAGGCAAGATTTCAAGATTTTCTACTGTTCTATCCAGCCCACAGGGTCTTTCATAGCCAACCAAGAAGCTGGGTGTGTAAAGTCTGATCTTACCCGAGAGAGTTGGTGTGGTTTCATGGCTTTGCTCATATCAGATTCCTGGACACTTCGTGCTTAAGCCACATCAAGCATCTCTGTTCAAACATGAGTGCATCATTTTTAGGTGGCTTACAGGCCATTCTCAGAGCAACCATGGAGATTTCAGCATCACCATGGAAATTGGCAGAGTGGGTCAGGGCTCTGTGGCTGTCCACCTGTGGTATGGATGAAGTGGTATCCTGATACTCTTGGTCCAGAGCTTTCACGAGGGTCCCTGCCATCTGTACTTCATTGTGATAAAGCCAGAGATCCCACCATGAAATAGGAAAGACCCTTTCAAGAGCTTAACACATGGTCGGAGATCAAGCATGGAGACGGAGAAGGATGACCAGGCAAGGTAGGCATTGTGGGAACAAAGGGAGAGGGCTTCTGATGTGCAGGCTGGCCTCAAAGAAGAATCTAAGCGGAATACTGAAAGGACAGGGAGCAGAAGGAAAAAGGTAGAGCATTCAAGGCCCCGAGGCACGAAGCACAAGGAAGCAAGTACAATGAAGGACAGGGACATAGAGGACAAGGGGGAAGTGTGACTGCTGATACTGGGAAGACACAGTGGTGGGTTCATTGAGAGTTTTGTCAGTCAATCTATGAAGCCTTTCCTTGTCACCTGAAGGACACTGGGAGCCATGGGGAGGGTTGCAGTTAGGTACAGTACGCATGTCTTTCCAGCTGCAGAGTGAGGTAGATTGGGGAAGTTGGATCAAATGAGAGAGGATGACCTATCAGGGGACTTTGCATCAGGCTATGGAGTAAGGGATGAAGACAGGAGATAGACAGGAAGCAGTGCAAGAAGGAATGTCAGGGAGGAAGAGAAGGAGGGTACCATAGGAAAGGGCCATGGTTGGCATCCCAGTCGTCTTTCCAGACTTGCCACAAATGCCCTTTCTTTGCTTACCTGACTAATCAGTCAAGCTCTGAGTTGACATCCTGGCCTCTCTGCTGATACCTCTGCACACAGCAGCCGGTGAGGTGGCTGGAAAAGTAAAATCAAATCATACTGGATGACTCAAAACCCTTTGATAGTTTTCCAACTCAGAGTTAAACCTGAAACTCTTCTCCAAGCCCTTCCCTCCCCCAAGGCCTTCACCCTACTTCAACCCTAAGGAAGATCCTGGCTATATAGCCTCTCTCACTTCACATCCACTCGACTTCCAGCCTCTGGCAACTTGTTCTTCCTGCTCAGTGCATGGAACTGCATGCTCCTGAGATTGTCTTTTCTCCCACAACCAGATGCTCATCTCCACTTTATTCTGGCTGTGCCTTCAATGTCACCTTGTCAGAACATCAGCCCACTCTTTGCCACATGTTTCTCAATCAAGTCTCTTTCTTTGCTGTATCTTTCTCTGTATTATTTGTCAATATATTATATAATGTGCACTGTGGGCCAGTAGAAAAGATTCTCTTGTGTAACACGTGCTTCATGCATGTTTTTTTGAATGGATAACTGGGTGAATAAATGAATGAATGGATGAATGAATGTAAGATTGGCTTAATTCTAGGATAGCTGCTGTTCCCAACATTGACAGGAAAACTTCAGGAAGGAAACAATGACATACTCTTTGTTGTAGTCAGCCACACGCTGCTGGGATGAATCTCCAAACCAGGCATGATTTGGGGAGGAAAATATTTATTGAACAGATTCAGGAGAAGTTAAGGAAAAAGGCTGGCCCCCTTTCACAGGTCCAAGCAGAGACAGAGACAGAAGCCCACCACCAGCACCAAGCAAGCAAACACACTCTTAACTGACAAACAAAAGGAACTCCAGGCTTGAGCTCAGACTGCTTTTTGCATATGTATAGCTAGAATTCCAGACCCACCCCAGCAACACCTTAGGGCTGAACCTTAGGATCTGGCAAAGGTGACAGACTTCCTCTAGCCAGAACTGGCTGGAGACAATTTACAATTTTAATAAACCCTTAATTCTTTTGGGGGCATTATTCAAACTACCACACTCTTGATAATGGATTTTAAAAAATAAGTCATTATTTACTATGTCTGTCCAATGTTCCAGGCATGATTGAGCATTGGATAGTAAGACTATCTGGACTGAAGTTCTCATGAGACACTGAAAACTAGAATAATTGTTAGAAGAGCCCCCAGCTGGGCCTTTATTGTGAGATCTGGGCTGTTTGGTGCTCACTTTTATTTCACTTTAGACAAATTCATTCTACTCCATTCTTTGATGGCTTGCCCTATATTTTAATTGAAGGCATAACTTATTTTTTTGGTTTGGATTTGTGATAAAGGAAAGTTGCTTCTTTTCTCTTGAGAATTTTGTTTCTAATTTTGTTTTACTTAAGCAGATGTTGAAGTGATGGCTCAGTCTCTAAGCTCAGAGTCTTCAGCTCTGGGGCTTGGCAAAGAGAGTGAAGAGAAGGGGCGAATGTCATCCTGGGAAATGGGCAAACCTCAGCATGTGATCATCCCAGAGACCAAGCACCCTTTGTTGCCAGCAAGAAATTCCTGTGTGAAATTCAGCTGTGCTTGGGATGGCAATGAAGGTGCTCTCTGTTATCTTTGTCAGACAGGACTGCCTGTCCCAAGCAGGTATGTCTCTTGTCAGGTCTCTAGGACTGGCTTCTTGTCATCCATGGAGCCTCTCTTGACACCCCATCCCTACTGTTCCCCCGACACTCAGTGAAATCCCTTTGACTTCAGCTTTGACTTCTAGTGAGCTCAGGAGACAGGGCTACCACCTGTGAGAAGCCTGGTGTCTGAGAAGAAAATTGGATAAATATGTAAGTCTAGAGCTAGGAGTTCCGCTCAGTTGGTAGTGTGCTTGGCTGGCATATAGGAGGCCTGGGTTCCATCCACTGTGTCATTCACAGAACAGTGTAAGCATCTGAGATCATCTAACACCTATGTAGCCTTCCTGGGTTGTTTTCTTGACAGCACTGCAAAGGGGTTTAGTTTCTAGGTAAATCAGTGGGCACCACATGTCCTCACTGTGCCTCAAGCTCTCCCAGGAGCTTGAGGAAGATAACATTCCCATCCTCAAGAAGTGTACAGCTAGGAATCAAGTCCCAGAAGTAGAAAAACAATTGTGACACCATGACAGAGGTTATGACTGATAATCCACAGGAGTGGGGGGAGTAAAAGGACACCTAATTCCAGCTTGGAGAGCTGACAGGGCTTCCTGGAGGAAATGGATGACAGGTAGATAGATAACACAGGGTATGGTATTGGGGGTGGTAGTGCTATTTCAGATAGAGAGTAAAGCCTTTGTGGGGACCAGGAGTTGCAGTTGACCTGCTGGTGTAGGGATACATGGACAGAGAGTATCTGGGAAGGGCTTGGGGCGAGGGCAGAAAGGCAGAAGGCTGAGCCACACAGGACCAGAGTCTTGGGTATCTTATGTAGAAGTGTAGTGTTCATCTATGTCCCAGTGGGAATGCTAGACACTTCTTACAGTGGGAAATAATAGCTGTATGGATGGGGTTTGAAACTATACCTTTTGCCTACAGGGTAGAAAATATATGATAAACCAGGGTACAAGGAGGTAAAGATGTTCCAATTCAAGTGAGGAGGGTTGAGATGGAGATGTCAGAAGAAATTTGAGACATAGCAAGTCAGTGGCATCATGGGGCATGCCAGGTGACTCAACATAGAGCAGGATAGTGGACTGGGAAGGACGGTTCTAATGGATGGGCCCTGTGACTATTTGTAGGCTGGGAAATATAGATTTGAAGGAGGGGAGGAATGATGAATTTGACTTCGAATAAGTATTTTTAAGTCTCTGAGGATGTCCATGCACAGTTTTAAGCAATTAGAGGTATGAGTCAAGCTCAAGAGAGTTCTGGGATGAATGTGTAGAGGTAAGAAACCATCAGCAGATGTTAATTGAGGGCTTCAGTGTAGAAGCAATCACCAGAAGCAAGTATACAGAATGCAGAAATCAGAGTGTGCCTCTAGACCCACAGTTCTCAGTGGCTGCCCATACCAAAATTAGAACCCAACCAGCAGCCACAAACTGTCTGGCTTCCTCTTGTCTTACAGAGATTTCACTTTCTATCACTGAAAAATGGCTGAAAAACTATCCCCATGTCCTGCTGGCTCACTGCCTCCCTTCTCTGAAGCTGGGTGTAGCATACTGTTCAGAAGGTGAACATGCAGTTCCCAGGCATACTGAATCCAGGTACCTCTGCTCCTCCTCTGGGGAAAGCCTACCCTGATTGTCTCTTCAGGCAACACTGTCCTTTCTTAGTCCAAGCCTCCTGGAAACAGCTCAAATAGCCCTTCCTAGTTTCTAGGCAGAGGGAATGCCTTATTTTTATCTATAGTGTTCACGATGCTGTTATGCTCTGAAACAGTATTACATATACATTGAAGAATCATTGCTTTACCGTCTCACCTGCAAGATCACCAGCTTGCTTGGTGACCTCATGGTTGCTACTCTAGGATTTCATGGGTACCTCTAGCTCACTCATTGTCCTTTACTCTAAAGTTGTCAGGTATCTTTCTCAAGGCCTGCCATCCTTATCCCAGGACTTTCTCTAGGCCTGCCTTCCTTACCCCAGGACTTTCATGATACCTGGTTATAGCTGAATTCTGCTTAATAACCTCTTTCTAATCTCAGCTCCTCCTTGGGATGCCTCAAGACTTCTACTGTGTTTCTTAATTTACATTAACATTAGTTTCTTTGTATTTGATATGTCAATGATATATGACCTATGAGGAAATGTTAATGACATTAATATAAATCAGATAAAATTAATCAACTCTATTGTGATACATGACATTGTATTAATCAGTGTTTATTCTGGTTAAAGGCTGACTTGGATACTTTAATATCAGTAAGTTGATGGTGGGGATAATATTTTACCCTGAAAAATCAAGTACTTATAATAACTTTTGCTTGATTGGGGAAAACTCATATAATGGACCCAAGATAAGCTTTTAGATGGAATTTTGAGACCCTTGGTGAGGGACTTGAGTGATGGTCATGTCTTAGGCATATTTAGGCCATCCAAGGCTGGTTGATCTAAGTGTGTTCAGAAGGGTTTCATGAGTCATCAAAGGAATACAAATTGAACCCTTGTCTCTGTAAACTCTGTAGGAATAGACAGAAGAGGGTCATTCTACAGTCACTGATACCAGAACTTGCTGATATTAAATCTGAAAATATTTCCTGTTGATGGGATTGGATGTGAGTGTGTGCAAGATGAGTTTCTTGGGTAAGCATTGTCCAAGGTGTGGCATTTCTGCATGCTTATGGACTAATAACTTCTGTGAAACCTTGTGGATTTGAAATGAGAATCTAAAATACACTGGAGAATAAATTCCCTTTTTATGTTGTTTAAAGGAAATGTATAAACATAAGATTATCCTTGGAATATTGTGCCCAAGGTAGAATTTATCAAGTGTGGTATTTTAGCATGTTGGCTTCTATTGGCCTTTGGCAAGAATAAAATGAATATCAATGTAATCGCCTGTGAATTACAAAATGAAATTCTCCTGCTTTCCTTTGTGGCACTTGTTTTGAAAGCCTATGACTGTTAGAAACAAAGATTGATCATACAATCGTTTTTTAAAATTTATTAAGTAGAAAATTTGTGTGAACAGATCATGCATTGATAGCACCATTTCCCTCCTTCCTGCACCCCTTCCCCTGAGGGTCCTGCTGAGTGGGATTGCTGGTAACCATGTTCCATGGAGTTGTGGAATATGACTTGTGTGAGCAACATTCAGTCATTGTGTGTGTGCTGGTGGGGGGCAGGGGAGGAAATACCTCCAAATATTTCCACCCATCTTGGCTCTTACAGTCTTTCTACCTGATCATACAATCTTTTAGTGACAGATCAGATTTGGATTGTCAGGAGGTACAGAAGAGAGGCAAAAGGAAGTTCTCTCTAAGCTAGCTTCTGCAGACAGTTTCATGCTAGGTGATACACTCACTTGTCACTATGGAGAAGCTATCACTAGCTGCAGTGTAAGCTGAAGAGAGAAGGCACAGAGAAGTCAAGGATCTGCTCTCAGTTATACAGCTCTCCAGAGTAGAAGCCTGGGCCCCAAACTCGTTCTTCCCCATCACTCTGTATATGACCTTGTGAAAGGTATTTAAAATTCAGATATT